>JASDQU010737715.1:80856-100795 GCA_032191745.1 Picea mariana | reverse complement strand
TAACAATTCATCATGCAACACCCATACAGATTGTCATTAATCATCGAAAGGCTCGATGAGCTTTCCCATTCATAAGCATTGAACCAACATTTATGGAGAGTTATATTATTGCCTGCAACTATTCATTTCATCCATCGTCTGGAGAAAATTGATGTTCTCATAAACCTATGGCATCAACTCAACAACAGTTCTGTGGAGACACAATGAACATCTTCGGGCACGAGGACCAAAACTTCTAGTGGTCCAGGGCATATTCTTATTACTCATCCCCTGTCGCCCATAACGAAGTAATTTGGACCTCTGGGATTGCTCGTGCAGGCTGTGTCCCTGAAGTTTTTGACTGTAAGGAGCTGGTCTCTTGGTGCGCCGATAAATTTATTTCAGACAAAATAATTGTTCCACTGTGGGACTGTTCTTCTGTTTCTTTTTCACCTCAATTCTTCCGCCGGATGTTAATATTGCCGGAGCCAACATTGACATTCAAAGGAGAAGATTCCAAGTAGTTCATAACAAAGCATAATAATGGGTTGGACCTCTTTCCCGATCTCTTGGAAGCCGTGATGGTAGTTCCTGAAGATATCACAAGCTTGTAGGCTAGTTCATTTAGAAATCCATTCCGGGAAATTGCCTGACTGTTTACAAGAATAATGAGACAAGAGTCCACAACAACTATTTCCCGGATGGCTCTTTATATTTTGTATTTCACAGTCAAGGAACAAGCCATTTTTTATTGGGGAAAGCTAATTTCCCATGAAATCTGTTCCCAATTGTGAAGCTTCAAAAAGGAGAATAAATTTTATATATCATCCTACTTAGTTTTTGCGATAGCACATTGCTGCCAGTTTCCAAAACTGTTTCTGTCTAAGAAGATCAAATGGGAATTTGACCCAGTAATGTTTTGGTACCAGGCCTTGTGGAAACACAAGGCCTCCCATTGTTTTTATGAGGTTTTTAATGGCTTCATGTATTTTTTCAAAGTTTTGTTGTTAGGAGAAGATACTCCTCGCATATCTGAACAAGCAACCAATTTTTTGGAAAGGAAGGGGACACTTGAACATATGGATAATTACACTGTGATAAGGATTTTTGGCTCTAGGGAAAAACCTGCTCTCCTTCCATGTCACATTACAGACATAATGTTTGTTACAGAAGTAGAAATGCAATACAACTACTAGTTGCATCTATTCCAAGAGAAGAGAAAAAAACAGTTCATTCCTCTGCCTTGGAAAGTCGGAGACTTTATGTTGAGGAACGTCAACAAAATTGATGAATTCAAATCCCATTCTAGCAACTTGAACCTAAGATATGCTGAAATCCTAAGAGGGTTCGATCCCAATAATTTTTTTTTACAACATTTACAAACACTTGGCTTCGACAATTGTTTTTTCAAAAAACACCTGACTGAAAATAGAGACACTGGAGACAACACTCCTGCTTCTGATGTTGACGACCTAGACATAGTGCAAAGCAACACTGAATTGTACAAGCAACAGGGAAAAGGCCCCAGTGAGAAGAGTGTTGAATCGCTGAATAACACTCCCAAAAGTACGACATCTTGGAGCATCGCTCCAACGGCCCACGAAAACAAAGAAACTCAGAGTTCTCCAAACGGAGGAGGAGATAATGACTGTCCTCACCCTAAAATTGATAGTTCTCACAAGCTTCCAATAGACAAGAAGAGAAAAAAAATTGCGGGACAAGTGGAAGAGCCCAAAATTCAGAGTGAGAACATGGAACTTGAGCTTGATCTAGATAGTGTATTCTGCTACCTTGATCATCCCGAAGACGCGATCCAACATAGTCGTCCAATGGACATATCTGATACCAAAATTTTTGACGAAGATGAATCCTTTGTGTTCCAGAGCGCTATTTTTGACAGCCAGTCCAAAAATTTGATTATTGAAAAAAAAGATGTAAAAAATAAGAAAGGAAAATCCCATTCAGAGGTTAACCTTGTGAAGATGCGGCCGTCCAAAACCTGTCGACTTCACATAGTGACCGCAGATTCACTTGATGATTCCATTGGAGGCATTGAGCCCAAGAATTCCAGACTAAAGGACTGGGTCAAGGAATTGGAAGATGCTTTGATTCCTATGCCATTGCTTGCTAATCCTTTGGCAAAATCCATGCCTTCCACCCCTGCAGCCAATTTAAAATGATCCTCCAGCCTCCTCACATTGTGTAGAGGATATGTGGAGAATAATATCAAGAAAAGAATGGAATTGGTTACTGAGGCGTGAGAAACATCACAAACCATGACTTCCCTTGGAACGAGGGCACATAATTTGCTTGAATATTTGCAGGCGGAGTTAAAATATGAAGAACATTTCTATTTAAACATGGTCCTTCCTTTTGGCACCATTGTCAACAACATGACAGAAACAATAAGAAGACAACAAGACCTCCCATCCAAAAACCGGATTGGTCAATTAAATGCATGCTAGAAAGTAAAAGTGAAGAACCTGCATCTCATTGTTCAATCATGTGAACAAGCCATATCAAAGAAAGAAAACTTATTCACAAAGCTATTCAGAATAAACTTAGCCAGAAGGACCAACGACTTCCAAGACCCCAACTTAATCGTCAACTCCTTGCCCTTAAGTAAGAAAGACTTCGATAAAAAGGTTGATATTTTTAAGGCATTGTCTTTGGGAAAGTTTTACAACATCCTTGAATATGGTCAAGATGACATCAGCGACTAGCTAGTTGACTATTCAGTACAGAATGAGGAAATTGATCAGGCTCTGTGATGCATACCCCCTACCTCGGTAGGGTCCGTTGACCTCCCAGCCACTGGATCGTTCAATCTCCTTGATCTGTGATAGTTCTCTGGTCCCTGCTGGAACTTTCACTCTTCAAATCCACAAGTGCTCTCACGAAACTCCACCTGCATGACTAAGAACCCAAGTGCGAGCTTCTACTCCACGCGGTCACGGGCTGTGACTGTACACCTAAGCAAAAGGCATATCGCGAGTTTGTGTATCAGGATTCCTTGGAATGAGCCTCCTCAATCCTCTCGATAGCCGATTCTTGATGAGGGCTGAGCACTGGTTAGCTCCCCTCAAATATTTTCCCACGTGACCACCACCTGTGACCATCGACTAATCCTAGAAAGGCTCATCGCATTTCACGACCTCAGGACTTCCACATATGAGTCCACTGTAACTCTCCAATCTCCGAGTTCCGAAACGGGCTAATGTTCCTTAGCTCTCCCTTTGGTCTCCGTCCAAGTGACCCTTACCTATGACCTGGGGCTACTCCTCCGAGCGTGTCGAGACTTTGCATTTCATGAGATTGAAGCTGAACCCCCACACTTTCCTTTCAAAAGACTGATCCCCAAACCTCCGATATTTCCTTCACCCAGATCGACAATCACTTTTCTCTCATGATCTGACGACTCATATCCTATCGTGAGTTCAAACCTCGCGATTCCTCGACTCTGCTCCTTTGACCTTCTCTAGTAGCGAGTCAGCAGCTATGATCCTTTCGGGAGTTCGCGTTTCACGAAACCTCATAGACTTCCATTTGACCCTTTCAAGTTGCGAGTCAGCGAAACGTTGTGTGCTTTCCACATGCCCTCTCCGATGCGTTCAGAATTTCCCCCGTGCGACTTCCTCCGGATCCAACGATTGTTGGTTCACACGCCAGATCTGACGGTTCAGATATGTTTTCCTCCTGCGCTTACTTCTCGCATCCTGGACACAGATTCCATGGTCCAGATATTCCCTGCAACTGATCTACGACCACTGTACCTTCTCTCCTGAACTTCCACCTTCTCCCAGACTTAGAAGATTTCTCAGGGTTCAGAGACTCGATCTTTGCCCCTCTTGCGACTCCAACTCCTGGATCTCGCTAACACTTGTAGAAAGTGATATCTCTTCTGAGCTTTATCCCTTGGAAGGATTTTGATCTCCCATGCACATCTTGCGTTCTCGGGATTTTGAATAACAAAGTTCGAAGGATTTTCTTGCCAAGAAAATGCTTCTCTCCCACCTAGCATTCTTCTGCACTGGTTCTTCGAAGCTTGTTGGCTCCTTGACACTGTGCACACCTTGCACCTGGTCTAATTTTCTCTGAATCTCATTCTAAACTTCTCTGAATCAATCCTAGACTCAGTCGACACACTCCTTGCACTCGAGATGCACACCTTGCATACAAGTATCAAAAGAGAAACGATTTAAACTCAACCAGTTTCGTCACAAACTCATACAGTTAATCTCTCGAACACTCATACATGAAATGAACTGTAACAAATCATACACACATAATAACATTCATTCAATCACACATGAAATGAACCCAGTCCAAGGATTTGGGACAACTTCTGTCTACTCTATTCATTCATGAAAACAAAATACATAGTGTTTATGCTATTCTACTCTGCTCTACTGATATCTTTATTCTGTCTCCTACATTCTCTATCTTACAATGCATTACTGAAAAACTATCTAAGGACTGCTCCACGAGCTCTCTCGTCCTATTCTGAAATCTATCATTTCAAATTCAAAGTATTACCTACTCTGTCCTATTACAATAACTACTAGTTGTTGCCAGATAGAGTCGACACTCCATATCTGCAATTTCTTACAGTCCTTCAAGACTTTACAAACAAGTTACATTTTAAAATGCTGTTACAAAAATATCTCAACAACCCATTAAATTATGAGTTAAATGATCAATTTAAAATTATGTCATTGCTGAGATGTCCTGTTTGCATCCACGCATGCGCTATTGACTTTGAAGGCGATGCTCCTGCATCATACTCCTTTGTTTAAAATTTTTCATGGACTCCTGTCCATGAGCTCCTGCACTGCCTTTCCATGCTTCAAAATATCAGGTCCTGTGACCCAACTTGCATCTTCCATTGGATGATCTTTCCACTTCACTAAGTATTTAGGATATGTCTTCCGCATGGTTTTCTTTCCATCCTTCTATTCGATAATTTTCTCCATCTAAGGTTTTTCTGTTGTGGGAAATTTCTCTTCCCACTTAATTTCTTTCTGATCATCTGATTCTCCTGCTTCATATCTCTTGTAAGGATACAAGTCTGCAACATTGAATATTGACGATATCCCAACATTGTCTAGCAACTCAATCTCATAAGAATTGGCTGCGAATTTTCTGAGAATCCTGCATGGTCCTATCTTTTTCATCTTTAACTTGTTGTACGTTCCCCTTGGGAATCTCTCTTTTTTCAAATGAGCTAAAACTTCATCTCCAACTTCGAATTGAACTTCTCTTCTCCTTTGATCAACTCTTCTCTTGTATTTTTGACTGCTGTCTTGTAACTTCTCCCTGACTTTGTCATGGAGTTTCTGCATTTTTGTTGCAAAATCCTTTGCTCCAACACTTCTGAATTCATCTTGACTCAAATATATCAACTCTGTAATCCCTCTTGGCTATATACCATACAAAATTTCAAATGGAATTTTTCCTGTGCTCCTGTTCACTGAATTGTTGAATGCAAATTCTGCCTATGCCAGAATTTGATCCCATTGTCGACCTTGGTCAGTGACTAAACTTCTCAACAAGTTTCCCAGACTCCTGTTTACTACTTCAGTCTGTCCATTTGTCTGAGGATGATATACTAAACTAAAGGATAAGTTCATCCCTAGCCTCTTCCATAGAGTCCTTCAAAATTTTCCTACATATTTGGTGTCCTTGTTTGAAACTGTGCTCCTTGGCAATCCATGTAGTCTCACTACTTCTTTGAAAACAAAATTGGCGATGTGTGTGGCATCGCTTGTCTTCTGGCATGGTATGAAATGTTCCATTTTTGAGAATCTGTCTACCAAAACAAATATGGAATCACTCCCTTTTTGAGTTTTAGGCAATCCCAAAACAAAATCCATACTGATTGCATCCCACGACCTCTATGGAATTGGTAATGGATGATACAAACTAGTGTTCTATTGTCTTCCTTTTGCATATTGAAAAATTCTACATTTGTTTACAAACTTCTTCACTTCTGCTCTCATGCTCGACCAATAATAAAAATTTCTCAGTTGTGCAAATGTCTTATCGTGACCAAAGTGTCCATCTAATCCTCCACCGTGTTTCTCTTTTAGTAGGTTGTCTCTCATTGAGCACTTCAGAATGCATAATTGGCTCCCCTTGAACAATAATCCATCCTGAATCAAATATTTAGTCCATGGGCTTCTATCTCCCAATAAAGGATTCTTTCATGCCTTGTAAGCTTCTTTGAAATCTACATCTTCTTTATACATCTCCTTGAGGTGTTCGAACCCCAAGGTCTCCACCTAGAATTCCTGTACAATGAAACTCCTTCTGCTCAAAGCATTTACGACTTTCTTAGAAGTTCCAGAAATGTGTTTAATAACAAAAGTAAAATTATGCATGAATTCTACCCATTTTGCATGTTTCTGATTCAACTTTTCTTACCTAGTAATAAATTGCAAAGCTTGATTGTCACTGTACAAGACAAATTCTTTAGGAATTAGATAGTGCCTCCATTTTTTCAATGCTTGAATCACCGCATAAAATTCCTTTTCATATGTGGAATAATTTTGCTTGGCGTCATTCAGTTTCTCGCTGAAATAAGCAACTGGTCTATTTTCCCAACTCAAGACTGCTCCAATAGCTAATTCGGTTGCATCACATCTCATCTGAAATGTTTTTCCAAAATCTGGTAAGACCAGAATTGGTTGCTCTGTGATATTCTCTTTCAACACTTTGAAACTTCTTTCAGCTTCCTCTGTCCAACTGATGGACTCGTGTTTCTTCTTCACAGTGTCCAGCATGGGTGCGCATATGCCACTAAAATTTCTGATAAATTTTCTATAAAATATCGCTAACCCATGAAAACTTCTTACCTCAAATATGTTGCTCGGTGATGGCCATTCTCTAATCGCTCTCACTTTTTCTAGGTCCATATTCAATTCATTTGAAGAGATTATGAAACCCAAATATATGAACTCCTTCTTCATAAACTAACTCTTCTTCAGATTTATCATCAATTTCTCTTGCTCCAACCTTTCCATCACTGATGTCAGATGTCTTATGTGTTCTTCCTTTGTCTTGCTGAAGATTAGTATATCATCTAGATATACTATGGCAAATTTTCCTATGAAGTCTTTCATCACTTCATTCATCAATCTCATAAATGTGCTTGGTGCAATTGTCAACCCAAACGACATGACCAACCATTAAAACAATCCTTCATTTGTCTTGAATGTTGTTTTCCATTCATATCCCTCTCTCATTTGGATTTGATGATATCTCCTCTTCAAGTCTATCTTGGAAAAATAGCTTGCTCCACTCAAACAATCCATCAAATCATCCATCCTTGGTAAAGGGAATCTGTATCTAATGGTTATCTTGTTGATGGCTTGGGAATCTGTACACATCCTCCATCCTCCATATTTCTTTGGACTTAATATAGTCGGTACTACACATGGGCTTAGGCTTTCCCTGACTAACCCCTTATCCAACAACTCCTGGACTTGATTTTTGACTTCCTCATTCTCTCTAGGTGTCAACCTATAAGCTGCTTTGTTTGGTAAACTAGCTCCTGGAATAAGGTCAATACAATGGCTTATGATCCTAATGGGTGGTAACGAGTGTGGTAACTCATCCACAACTATATCAAAAAATTTATCCAATAGTTCCTGGATTTCTACAGGCCAGTCTTCTACAGAATTATTCGTAAGGATAAATCTAGGCTTCCTCACAACAACAAACTACATTTCTTTCTCCTTCTTGACTTCTTTTAAGAGCTCCTTCCCACTCATGAGAAGTATGCTTGAAATATCTTCTCTCTTTTGCTCTTTGTCTTCTATGGGTCGCAACATATGTGTTCTACCATTCTTTTCTAGGGTATAGGTATTCTTTCTCCCATCATGAATAACCTTTCGGTCATACTGCCATGGCCTCCCCAATAAAATATGACAGACATCCATAGGAATTACATCACACAGTATTTCATCTTTGTAATTTCCTATTTTAAATTCAACTTGGCATTGTTGACTTACCATGACTTGATGTCCTTTCTGCAACCATGATACCTTGTATGGATTTGGATGTGCAGTTGTCTTCAATTCCATATTCTCCACCATCTCTTTGGATACTAGATTGTCAGTGCTCCCACTGTCTATGATTACTTTGCAAAGTCTGTCTTTCGACTTGCAAGCAGTTCCGAACAGGCTTGTTTGCTGAACTGGTTCCTCTGGTTCCTTTTCAGGTTTGAGAAGATTTTTCCTCATCATGAGGTTCCTCCCTCCTTCTGCTGCTTCTTCTTCCACATGCTTATGTGCTTCATCAATGTGTGCTTCTCCCGTGTGTTGTTTCCATGGCGTCCAATCTCATTAAGAGTCGCCTCATTTCTTCTTCCATTTCTGCATTCGCTCTGTGCCTTCTGGGTGGCATGATGCATCACCTTCGAACATAAATCAAATTTCCTTGATACCAAAAACAGTATCAACTTCCTCCTTTCTCCTTTTTTCTGATGTCTACAAACAAACTTAATCTCAGCTCTGATACCACTTGATGTAGACCCCCTACCTCGACAGGTTCCAATGACTTCCTAGTCACTGGATCGTTCAATCTCCTCGAGCTGGGAAAGTTCTCAGGTCCCTATTGGAACTTTCACTCTTCAAATCCATAGGTCCTCTCACGAAACTCCACCTGCATGACTAAGCACCCAAGCACGAGCTTCTACTCCACGTGGTCATGGGTTGTGACCGCACGCCTACGCAAAAGGCGTATCGTGAGCTTGCGTATTGGGATTCCTTGGAATGAGCCTCCTCAATCCTCTCAATAGCATATTCCTGATGAGGGCTAAGCATTGGTTAGCTTCCCTCGAATATTTCCCCATGTGACCACCACCTGTGACCACCGGCCGAGCCCAGAAAGGCTTGTCGCATTTCACGATGTTGAGACTTCCACGTATGAGTCCACTTTAACTCTCCAATCCCCAAGTTCCGAAACAGGATAATGTTCCTTAGCTCTCCCTTTGGTCTCCATCCAGGTGACTCTTACCTATGACCTGGGGCTACTCCTCCAAGCGCGTCGAGACTTCACGTTTCGCGATATTGAAGCTCAACCCCCATGCTTACCTTTCAAAATCCCGATCCCTAAACATCCGATATTTCCTTTGCCTAGATCGACGGTCACGTTTCTCTCATGATCTGACGACTCAGATCCTATCGCGAGTTCAGACCTCGTGAGTCCTCGACTTTGCTCCTTTGACCTTCTCTAGTAGCGAGTCAACGACTATGATCCTTTTGGGAGTTTGCGTTTTGCGAAACCTCACAGACTTCCCTTTGACCCTTTCAAGTTGTGAGACAGCGAAACGTTGTGCACTTGCCACACGCCCTCTCCGATGGACGGTTCTGATGGGTTCGAAACTTCCCTCATGCGACTTCCTTCGGATCCAATGACTATTGGTTCACACGCCAAATCTGACGGTTCAGATCTGTTTTCCTCCTGCGCTTACTTCTCTCTGCTTGGACATGGATTCGACGGTCCAAATATTCCTGACGACTGATCTATGGCCACTGTACCTTCTCTTCTGAACTTCCACCTTCTCCCAAACTTAGAAGATTTCTCAGGGTTCAAAGACTTGATCTTCGCCCCTCTTGCGAATCCAACTCCTGGATCTCGCTAACACTTGTAGAAAGTTCTATATATTTTGAGCTTTATCCCTTGGAAGGATTTTTATCTCCCATGCACATCTTTCATTCTTAGGATTTCAAATAACTCAGTTCGAAGGATTTTCTTGCCAAGAAAATTCTTCTCGCCCACCTGGCATTCTTCTGCTCTGGTTCTCTGAAGCTTGTTGGCTCCTTGATGCTGTGCACACCTTGCACCTGGTCTGAGTTTATTTGAATCTCTCTCTGAACTTCTTTGAATCAATCCTAGACTCATTCGACACACTCCTTGCACTCGAGATGCACACCTTGCATACAAGTATCATAAGAGAAATGATTGAAACTCAACCAGTTTCGTCATGAACTCATACATTTAATATCTCGAACACTCATACATGAAATGAACTGTAACAAATCATACACATAGAATAACATTCATTCAATCACACATGAAATGAACCTAGTACAAGGATTTGGGACAAATTCTGTCCGCTCTATTCATTCATAAAAACAAAATACATAGTGTTTCTGCTATTCTACTCTGCTATACTAATCTCTCTATTCTGTCTCTTACATTATCTATCTTACAATGCAATACTGAAAAACTATCTAAGGATTGCTCCACGAGCTCTCTCTTCCTATTCTGAAATCTATCATTTAAAATTCAAAGCTATTACCTACTCCATCCTATTACAATAAATACTAGTTATTGCCAGATAGAGTCGACACTCCATATCTGCAATTTCTTATAGTCCTTCAAGACTTTACAAACAAGTTACATTTTAAAATGCTGTTACAAAAATATCTCAACAACCCATTAAATTATGAGTTAAATGCTCGATTTGAAATTATGTCATTGCTGAGATGTCCTCTGTTTGCCTCCACGCGTGCGTTGTTGAATTTGAAGGCGATGCCCCTGCATCACTCTGCGTAATCTTTCTATTGACTTCAGGGAATTAGAAAAGGAACTTTTCAACATAAAAATTTGGAATGAGATCAACGTCATCCCAATGAGAAGCTACATTGAAGAATGGCTGGAAAGGGAATTCAAGCAAGTCACCGACGAAAGGCAAGAGGCAATTGCCATGATTCCAGCAGTTGTTGACGACATAAATGAAAAAGTATCAACAAGCAAATAGCAAAATGGGTCATATGTACCATCACTGTAACTCTACTGATTGCATCCTGCTTTGTTTATCAACCCAGTTATTCCACTTTTTTAAATAGAGATGTCTAGCCAAAGACTGATACCTTTCAATTTATTCTTTTTAGGTATTACACTCTACCGTCACCCACTTCTTCTTTCTACAGTACTATTTCTTGTACATATTTCTCTTATGGTCCGCGGGAGCCCCAATCCCAGTCTATATGACAAACACATTGAAATTTCCAGGAATATGTAACAGACAATATTATTTTTTGATATATTTCAAATAAAATTGTTTTTAATCTCCTTTTATATTTATGTCATACATTTTTATCTTCCACCAATCTATATGACAAATGCATTTAAATTTCTAGGAGTATGTAACTTTTTTGATATATTTCAAATTAAGCTGTTTTTTTATCTCATTTTATATTTATGTCGTCATAACAAAATTTTGCAACATAGTAAAATATATTATATACTTTCAAAAAATAGATATGGCTCTAGAGGCCATGTGTCATTTATTGCATGGATACCACCTGTGCTTCATGCTGCTTGCCACATCTCTATTGCAGTTTCCATCTGGCTCCGCTATGTTTTCCTATACCAATTCAACCTGACAGGGACTACGCTGCCACACAACACTTGTTACATATATTAATATATCATTTACTTGGATTTACTCACTTTATTACATATATTCATACATTCTTATGTTAATTTATGTATGATGACAATTACAAAGGCCTAAAAGACCTCTCAACAATGACTTTGAGGCTCTTGCAACAAATTGTTGAAAATATTTGGATGGCTGTTGCGATAAACATGTATTTTGTGAAAAATCACGATGGATCATAAGCACCTTACAAGAGATCTTTGGAAACCTAGTGTTGCCTCTTCAGAGATAAGAGTCCTAGAGCCACTAGTGTGGCATGCTCAAGATCACATAGATCAATTGATCATACCATTCAGATGCATATTCTCTACTTATTCTCCCTCAATTACATGATGATTTGACTTCCATCACTCGACTACCTTAGCCATGGTATATTGGTTATATCCAACCTCACACTTCATTTGTCAGATGAACCATGATTTCATGGTTACGTTCTCATCGTGTGGGTTTGCTACTTAGACATTGTGATATAATTTATGAGCTTGTTGATAAAGTGGTAACATGAAAGCATGATCCAATAACATTTCATAAAAATAATGATTTTACTTTTTTCTTCATAGTACCATGAGGGGACACAAATATCTTTAAATAAGTGTAATCAAAACCTGGGTTTAATTGTACTACTAGTGATTAGGTTGGGTTAGAATACTTCATCTCCCAAATCACGCTTGATATTTTCCATTTTCCCTTCTCACTTCCATCTTGTTCATAAAAGATAATTTCCCACTCATGTTTGACTTATCAAATGTCACCCAACAAGGTCTAGCCTAAGAAAAGTGGAAAAATAATGTAAGCCTAAGTCAAATAAAGTAAAATAGGCTAGAGGTGAAGAGAGAAAGAAAAAAGAAAAATAATTAGGATGGAGCTATGCCACGTCACTAAAAAGGCCTACACCCCTAAGTTCTATGCTAAAAATGTCCATCTAAAGAAAACGCATAAAAAAATGAAAGAAAAAATGTAGAAGGGGAAACACATAAAGTGTTGAGGTGGTAAATCTAAGTAGAAGCTCCCTCTTAGAAGGATTACATATAGAAATGATGAAGATTCTTAGCTCTTGAAATCTAGTTGGACCTAAAAAAGGGACCTTCATCATCATGCATGGATTTGAGGGTCATTACATGACATTCCCCTCCCCTCTCCATAAGTTATCCACCATGTTCACGTATCTCCAACCTTCTGATCTAGGAAATACATTTTGTCCTAGGAATTGTTGCATATAAAAGGGGTAAGTGTGTCCTACCATGATAAAGTTAGGCAATTTGTAAAAATCAACTTCTGTTTTGAAGTTGTTAGAAGAAAATGCTTGGTGTGCATCACCTAATAACTTGTAAAGAAGTTAGACCCACCACTATAAGTGGGCACCCTACATTGGGAAATGTGTACCATGCCTCGAGATCTATGACATTGCATTGGAATCCATGATGCTGCATTGGGATCTATGTAGTAATATTTGTTCACATCTATTGACATTGGGATTTATTCCATTTTCCTTGGGATCCATGTACTCCATTGGGATACGTGTCACTAATTTGGGATCTGTGATAGTGCATCGAGCTTTGACAAGGATGCCACATCATCAAAATTGCCACATGGAATCCTTCAAGAGGGTACCCTTGCTTAGTTGGATGATGTTATCCCACATGTGTGGCTCATTATATAACATGGACCACATGTGGGGCTTGTTGAGGCAGTTGAGGACATGGACCAGGTTGTTACAGGTTGATGGACCATCTAGTCTGTAATACCCTAGTTTTGAGTCCCTGAATTAATAATGTATTTTGTATTTTAAATGAAAGGTCAGAGTGCCTGAACAATTAAAAAGGGGCTAGAGTGCCCAAGAAATGTACATAATACTTTGAACATTGAAAATAATAAAACACATTGTTGGATGCAAGAAAAACAAGGATAAGAGTTAGATGGGGCTATGATTCCATGAGAGAGGGGGATAAAGGGACTAAGTATTTTATTATTATTTTATTCACCATCTTGGTTTTAATTGAGAAAAGCGGTTACTTGAGATTCTTGGGGGCAAGGCCATATGGTTCTTGTTTCCATGTAATTATATAAAAATATCTCATGGGATGTTAGAGGGTTCTCCATTTTTCAATCTATCATTTGATTCAATCGTTATAGTTCTTGGTGGGGACGTGGGAATGAACTGTTGAAGAAAAAAACCATTGTTTTGTTGGCTGTAGTAATTGTTGGTGTATTCTAGCCATGAAATGGTGTTTGCATTCCTAAGTTGCATTGGCATGTGCCAAAATTTGTTGACAACTATGAGTCCTAAGATTCCCAACATGGATATTTTGGACCAGATGCACTGGAGCCCTAGAAAGAAGTGGACAACACGAGGGATTACGCGGTAGTGAAGGGGGTTCATTGTATTTTGGTTGTGCATGCTAGAGAGAAGATATTATGTGTACTTTGGATTGTCGTGTGTTGAGAAAATTATAAGAGCTTGAATGGTAACTAGTTTCGGAAGCTGAGTGTCGCTTTGGAACCTGTTCTTATGGATTCATAGCTCTAGGTCAGGGGTGAAATGCTATTGAGACTTGGAACAACTACGTCTAAGGTTGAGTGGAACATCCTTGGTTTGCAACCAGTTGGTGATTGGTTTTGTATAAGATAAGTGTTCTCTATCATGGCTTCCTTTTCTTGCATATTTATTTATAATTAAATTCCACATCCAACGAGTGCCTACACTTGAAATTTGAGTAAACATATAAGGAGATTAATAAAAAATATGATTTAAGCATATAGGGGCTTCCGCAGTGCGACTAATACTCTTGAATATGGGTCATAGATTGATGACTTACACTACGCAGTTAATCCCAAAAATAATATCTAAAAAATATGATTTAAAAAAAAAAATTTCTTCCCTTCCCTCCAAAAATATTTACACTTGTGGTTGACATTGTTTATGATTACAGCTGCATGAGACATCCTCCAGGACACAAAACTGAGAGAGATCCCTTGAGATGGGCATGTGGTTCCTATCTGAGATAGAGATGGAACATAGAGATGGCCTCCTCCTTACAAAGAGTTGAGAAGAACTCCAGATGATTCTCATGTGTAACACAGTGAGAAAGGAGATCTGCAGAGTTAGATGTGCCTGTGGTTGAGCACAAGGTGAACATGTGAATTACCAAAGAGCTGGGTGCATCATCATGAGACATATATGAAGATGATGTATTAGCCTCCTCTGAGTAGAGAGTTGATGATGAACTCCAGAAGAATATCCTATGTAATGTAGTGGGAAAGAAGATCTGTTGAGTGGACGTACTTGTGGATGAGCACATGTGAATGTGATCCTAGTGGCTCAACACTAGTGAGAGTGGTTCTTCTGTGTAATGCAGTGAACCAGAGATATGAAAATCCTTATGGATGTGCCCCTAGTGGCTGAGCACTAGTGGGTGTATGAGATCCCTTGCTAGATTGTTCAAGAGCAAGAATTACCTGTAACCCTATTTGTAATGTAAAGGGTACATGTCGGCCCCACCTTAATGTAAAAGATAATTAATATGGTAATTATTAATTATATTTTGAGTTATGAAGGTGGGCCCTATTGTGCCAAAAGACACATCATTTGATGTGAAAAGTATTATATAAATAAAGGTGAATCCCCATTGAGGAAACAGACTTATCATTGTGTCATCTCATGATTTCAGAAGTTGTGGTATGAAATTATGATCATTACAACACCCTCTTCTATGCTAGGTTTGGTGATGGTGTGGGAGGTCTTTCTCTTGAGGAATATAGCAAAGGATTGGGTGGGTTTTCTTCCCTTGTTGAGAAGGGTTTTCTAGGATACTTCTTGTGTTATTATGCATGGTTATTCTTCTTGCGATCTTGGTTTGTTGCAGTAGTTATGGTTCAAGTTATAGTTAAACAAAAAAATTAAAGAATTTACATGAGCCATAGCTCATTGAAAATCCAACATGGTATCAAAGCAGGCTTGAAGAAGACCATTGCACATTAAAAAAGAATTGAAGGAAAGGTATGCCAAAACACTGCTGTAGGTGTGAAGAGGAAGAAGGCCAAATCTCCTTTCTGTGGTGAATTTAACCTTTGAAAAATCAGCCATGGTGTATGGAAAATAGGCCAGAGCCTAGGAGAAGGGTTGGACCCCCTAAAGCTAGAAGGAGGAAGAAACTAGGCCTGTTCTGGGGCCCCTCTAAAGCTGCCGCAAATACCTAACAACATGTCTGTAATGGAAGGAAAGGGTCGAGCCCTCCTTAAAATTCCATGGTACCCCACCACCAGCCCAAGGGAAGGGTCGAACCCTCCCTTAGTTTTATGTGGCAAGAAATAAGGCTTCCGTAACCTAGAAGAAAAGGGTCAGATCCCTTTCCAAAGTTCTGTGGTGAAGGAAAGGGCCGATGTATAAGGGTACTTCTTCCCCACATCAACCAAAGTATAAGGAGAGTATCCCATAGCCTAGGAGGAGGCCTGATTGTCAAATTAAAGTGACTGCAAGACCTAAAAATGCCGCAGAAAACCCTTGAACAACAGAGAAATTAACCGCAGGCTGGTACAAAGGCTTGGCCTACTAGAAAGAAGCCTTGGAGGTAGTGTTGAAGGTGTTTAGGGCTTCCAGAGAGCTTGACCTACCTAGGAGTGGATGCTGGGTGAGTTTGGACAAATAGTAAATGGATACAACATCAACTATAGGAGGGAAGAAGGACCAATTGCGTATAGGAGCTGAAGAAACAACTTAAAGATAGTTTAAGGGATATCCTAGAAGTCTAGGACAACAAGGCTAGTGAGATGAAACAACTGGCTTCTTGAGTGATTTTGGACAATCCTTGAGGGCATATTTTGAATAGTGAAAGAGGGATGCAACAAAACTATAACAATAACAAATTATGGGCTTGTTATGAAGCTTTTCTAATGGGAAAAGGTAGCAAGGGAAATGAGGTATATACCTAAGCAGAGTTAAGAAAAAATCCTGGGAAGTTTTAAGGGATAGTTAAGTGACTTTACAAACCTATAAAAACAAAGTTACTAAGACCCTTGGACAAGTCAAAATCATGAGCTATATCTACACTATTTTATTGATCTATTCAGTCATCATTTGGTGTCATATATATTGATATGAGTGTTTAAATGATGGTGCTGGTGTATACCCCCCAAAACAGAGAAGGATGTTGATGGCTTGTATAAAGTGCATTGAATATGTTGACCAAATTGAAACCCTTAAAATACAGATTTAAAGTCAAGATGTAACAATGTTGAGTAGTAACATAAGCTACAAGGATGGCTACAACAGGGTGTCTGAAATCGTGTTGAATGTTAACAATGGACATGACCTTGATAAATCTAAAACAATCATAGAAAGTTGTACCACCAACAGATGAACACAATTACTAATGTGTAAATACTCTCTAATTAGATGCAACAGTAAAAGGTTGATGCAGACTTCATCAGAAACTTGTGTGGTATAGGTGGCTACAAGGCAGACAAGCGATGAAGGTTATTGACCATCATGACTTTGATAAAAACAAGTAGAAACTCCATTGGTCTACACTCTCAGGTATGCACTTGTGTATATGTATTATTTGCATCATTGTCATAAGGGTACTTGCAGGAGGAAGGAACCCTTGGTGAAATCATGGACCCAGAGAAGTCTCAATGCATTCAAAAGAACAACACACTGAAAATGAAGACTCCAGGTTTGATTGTTTTAATTATCATTCCTATAACCTACATTTATAAGGTTACTACATTACAAGTAGGTATTGAAGCTGTGACAAAAATCCTTAAAATGTTTTGATTCTAGAGATGTACTCATGAATCTCCACTAGGATATATTCTTGTCTTGTTTCCTTTCGTTTGTTTTCTTGTTCTAGGCAGGTTAACAACAAAGGAATATGCTTATCCTTCAGACTTTAGAGGGAGTCACTTGACTCATAAGGAGTGAAACTAATTGAGAAATAGAGGCATTATCTTCTTCCTCTTCAGTAGTCCAAAGGGAGATATCCATTGATACAATTGATTCAGTTGATATTACCAAAGACTTTGCAATAGGCCATAAAATGCCTGTCTGGGCTTGACAAGCTCTGAAAGAGGCAGAAAGACATGCAACTGATGGAAGTGTTGAGAAATACAAAATGAGACTTGTAGTCAAAGGATACTCACAAGCAGAGGGAGTGAACTATGATGAGACATATTGATCCAGTATCCCGATGCATTCCCATCTATACTACCATCCATGAGCTGGAAACTACATCAAATAGATGGATTCTTGATGAGTTTGGGGTGTCAACAAGAGTATTTCTAATCCAAACCTATACTATTACATTGTTGGTGATGAGAGCCTAACTTTAATGACTTATTCAGGAAGCCATTTTGTTGAATACAAGCAAGCCTCAACTTCTGATTTCGAGATGAAGGATTTGGGTATGATGCACTACTTGGGACAAGAAGTATGAAAAATGACCAATAGGACTTTTCTGTAAGTTTTAAACCTGCGAATTAAAGCAATGCATATAGATTCTTAAGAAAAATAGAAATTAATCAATCGCTCATTCACATAGTACACAAAGATTTATACCGAAAATCCTCAACCAGGGAAAACCTTTCTTATATTCATTATATCGAATTTCACCATTCACCATACAATATATACAATGTTTTTAGGTATTCCTTAGATACCAAAACCCTAATCCCTTAACCCAAGATTAATTTAGACAACCACTAAAAATAGAAAAATCCGCTAAAAATAACAAAAATCACCCCCAAAAACATTTTGGGGCACTGCTCCGAACCCCATTGACCCCCGGCACCGAACAATGCACGTAACCAAGGGGGGCCATACCTGCCCCCCCCTAGGAAGTGCCCAACACACATGACACAATGGGTACTACTAGAGGGATTGTCAGATGCAATTGTCAAACTTGACGTGCCCACACACACACATGTAAAGAATATAACATATACCCAACATTTTCTTAAGTCAAGAAAAATATACAGTGGGAATATTAAAGAAGTTCAGTGTGACAGAATGCAAATCCATGGTGATGGATTTGAACAAAATGAATGATGATGATTCATATGAGATTGATACACAACTGATTGGATCACTGATATATCTGGTTAAAATCATACTTGATTCATGCCATGCAGTGAATGCACTTAGTCATTCCATGAGTCAACCGAGAAAGACTCATTGGGGTCTGGACAACAACAAAACATGTATTGAGATATCTATGAGGCATAGTTAGATATGGCCTGAGATATGCCTCTAGTGAAGACTTGAGTTTGCAGGGATATGCAGAATCGACAGAAAGTACAATGGACTGGAAGAACACATCCTAATGTTGTTTGCCATGATTTCCTAGTGCAACAGGAAACAAAGATCTATGGCCATGAGTACCATAGAAGCAAAGTATATATCATTGATTGTGCGAAGTAGTGTGGCTTCATAAGCCTCTGAAAAATTTAATTGGTCATGAGATGGATCCTATGATTATAACCAGAGCTGTGTGAAGCTCTTTGAGAAACCTGTTTTTCATGATAGATCGAAACACATTGAGATAAAATATTATTTTCAGAGACATGATGCAAAGGAAAGCAGTACACCTGCAGTGCCTTCCTACACACGAGAAGTTTGCAGACATATTAACCAAACTAATTTGGTGAAGAATACCTCTCTAATTGAGAGGGAGTGTTGATGACTACAACTAAGAAAAAGTTTGAGTACTTTCATGTGAGACTTGGCCTGATGGAGAATGCCTCCCTAGCTGAGAGGGAGTGTTGATGATTACAACTGTGTGAGACATCCTCTAGGACACAAAACTGAGAGAGAGCCCTTGAGATGGGCATGTGGTTCCTATCTAAGATAGAGCTGGAACATAGAGATGGCCTCCTCCTTGCAGAGAGTTGAGAATAACTCCAAATGATTCTCCTGTTTAACACAGTGAGAAAGGAGATATGCAGAGTTGGACGTGCCTGTGGCTGAGCACAAGGTGAACGTGTGAATTCCCAAAGAGTTGGGTGAATTGTCATGAGACAGAGATGGAGATGATGTATTAGCCTCCTTTGAGAAGAGAGTTGATGATGAAATCCAGATGAATCTCCTATGTAATACAATGGGAAAGAATATTTGTTGAGTGGAGGTACCTGTGGACGAGCACAGGTGAACGTGATCCTAGTGGTTGAGCACTAGTGAGAGTGGTTCTTTTGTGTAATGTAATGAGCCAGAGATATGGACATCCCTATGGGTGTGCCCCTAGTGGCTGTGCACTAGTGGGTGTATGAGATCCCTTGCTATATTTTTCAAGAGTCAGACTTACCTATAACCATATTTGTAATGTAAAGGGTACATGTCAGCCCCACCTTAATGTAAAAGATAATTAATATAAAAGATAATTAATATGGTAATTATTAATTATATTTTGAGTTATTGAGGTCGGCCCTATTGTGCCAAAAGACACATCATTTGATGTGACAAGTATTATATAAATAAAGGTGAATCCCCATTGAGGAAACACACTTATCATTGTGTCA
>JASDQU010737715.1:58334-71087 GCA_032191745.1 Picea mariana | reverse complement strand
TTCGTCCGACATACACACTCAGGGTTAACAATCTCGGGTCCAGGGGGTAACTCAGACACAGTAACGAGATAGAGAGAAAGAGCATGATGATCACTGTATAAACTCGACTTAGCCCACGGGCTCAAATTCTCAATTGGCAAAAGTTTTCTCTGTGCGTGGTGTGATGGGATAAATAGGCAACTCAACAATGGGTCGCTTGCAACGGGTATGAAGCCTTCATTAACTTGGTTCTTTCTGTTATGGCATGGTCCCAACGATTGGATGGTGAGCTGTCTGTCCATAAATGTCTTTCTACCCATTCGGAGTGTTGGTCTAACAGTTATAATGTCCCCAACGACTATATTGATTCGCTATGGCGAAGTGCCATGCGTCATTGTTCTGATATCCCGACGAAGCTCCAATTTTGCAAATTTTCCTTCTGCGAAGTCCCCTCTAGACCCTTCTGCAACTTTTCTATCTTAGCTCTCTTTTTACTTAGCTTTCTAGCCTTCTTCCCAGTGAGTTTCGTCTCAGTGTTCCCTTTTCCATTATGATCCTTAGCTTCTTTTGGCATAGTTACTTCACGTTGTTGAGATTCTTTGCTAAGATTCAAGGGTAATCCTTCTTCTTTATCTTGAATAGGTACTTCAATCTTCAGTGGTTCTTCTAGTGTTCTTGCAACTTTGACATCCAGGTTTTTGGTGTTAAATGGATTTGGTCTGTTCTTTAGTTCTTCGATCAAGTGTGTGATCTTTCTAGTCATGAATTATTTTAAATCTTGCTTCTGTTGTTCTAACACTTCTTCTTCTTCTTTCCTTCAGGCCTGATCTCTTTCAATCCAAGGTTTTTCTAGTAGCATGGTAAATGGGGCATTGTTCTCATTGAATTTAACAATCTCAAAATCTTCTTCTGTTGAAGTTCCAATGGCATTCATAGGTATCCGGATGAGCTTTCCACATAGGTTTATTAGCTTTCCTTTGAATAGTCCTATTCCTCCTAATGAAGGAATCATAGCAGGTCTTCCTATAGCTTCCCAAGTTTTCTTTGTCATGATATTCACCTATGTTTCCTCATCTAGAACACAGTCAATGTCGAAGTATCCTATTCTTTCTTCAAGGCATTCTTTTTCTTTGAAGATCTCTGATAAGTTGACATGTCGGTGATCATTCATGGTTTCTCTTATCTGTAGCAATATTTTCTCTGATCCTTCCTTGGATTCTATCATAATCTTGGTTTCTAGATCCACCTTAAGGTTTTCTTGGTTCATATTCATTCTTTCAACCTTATCAATCATTCTAGGGCAATCTAATACTTCATGGTCCATAGCTTTACAACAAATACAACTAGGTCTTCTCCCAGGGCATTCCTTAGCAAGATGTGTGGATTTTCTACAACTGTAATAGAGGTTTAATCCTCTCTTTCGTTTAAATGATCCCCAACCTTTCCTATATTGCATGCTAGGATCATGGTAGCTAACCTGCAAAATTTTCTTTCTAGGATCCTGCATACACTTATTAGTCCAAACATTCTTTTTATGCATAGGTATAACATATTTTCACTATTCATATTGGATCTATTCATATCAAATCTTATTTCATCTATTAATACCCTAGTTTTCAAGCTAGGATATAATCTATCAAACATACCTAGATTCATACTTTTGAAACAAAAATTTCCACTAATATTACTTCTACAAAGCACACAACCTTCAGATATATAAATTTTCACTATTCTTACCTTTATCAGAGCACAGAGCTTTCAGATCTTACCTCTTTTCTTCAGATCAAACTTCTTTTCCTTAGTACAGAGCTTTGTCAAACTAAGTAGAGTACTGCACACTAGAGAAACATATCTATGCATAGATCTTTCACAATTTTAGGTTGGATCTTTGCACAAATATTCTTCTTCCTCAATTCCCAACAATCACAGTTTCAGGTCAGATCTTTGCACAAAACTTCTTCTTCCTCAGTTCCCAACAATCACAGTTTCAGGTCCCGAAAACAGAACCATTTGTTGGCACAGGGGCAGACCCAGGGTTCAATGCTACAACAACGCACCAACAAAACCCTAACTATCGGCCCTTTCGACAACACCTGCGAAGCAGATGAAGTCTCACCCAAGGTAGAGGAAGGGGTGGTTGCAGGAATCAGGTGTCTGCAACCTTAGCTGGGATACCGATCTGTGATTATAATACTTAATAGATCACTTAGCACTGTCAGTTCATCATTATTTACCCAATGTCTACTCTGCAGATAAAGCATAGCATCGCAACATTCACCCAGATATAATGTATTTAAGCACTTAGCATAACTAAATGGATCAGATCTAGCAGATTCAAGCACTAAGCACATCCATCTATATCAGATCTATCATCCAGATTCATCATAAGCACAAATCATAAACAAATCTATCTATCTATCTTTATCCAACACTTAGCAAATAACACATAAATACATCAGAACATCGCACAAAGCTGAATAACACAGTATTTATGTGGTTCACCCCCACCCTGGGGCTACATCCACCAATTCTTCTTCTTTATTAGCTTCTTCAATGGGTTACATGCACAGAGCCTCAAAAACCCTACTCTGCATAGGATAGAATATCTGCACAGCTCGCTAGATCCTTCTTCCTTGCGTTACAATGTAAAGCCCTTCACAGTCTTGTTATAACTATTTGCATCTAGCTATGCAAATCTCTCTCAGTATGCACAAAGCACTTTCAAACCCTACTTTCACTTAGCACTTATCTTATTGGCTTCACATCACATAGATGCATTCTTTATATGTCCTTATATTGCCTAAACATCTATATATACATACAAAATAGGCCTAATCATGGGTAAACCCATGGGCTGACATCCCATACCCATTACATATTCCCAAATCCCAAAAAGGACCCAAAAAGGGGCCGAGATCCCGCGATCTCTGCTTCATCTTGTGCTCAGTCTTTGACAGGTTGTCAAAGTCCCAAAATAGGTCAACTTGACCAAGGATATCCCAAAACTTGGTCAAGGGCCAACACTACCTTCCTAGGTTCAATGGAGAGCTTGAAGGACATTCAACCAAAAAACATATTTAGGTCTTTGAGCCTTTTATATACCTTTTTGATATTGAACATGATGATATGTCTATGAGGGCCTTTTCTCAGTCCTTACAAGGAGATGCCAAAGCATGGTTCAAACATTTGTAGTCTCAGTCGATTAGCTTGTGGGATGAATCGAGGGAAGATTTCCGTAGATTTTGGGGTGAGATAAAGTCATGGAATCTACTCCTTTCATATTTTTATTCCATGAGAAGAATGAAAGATGAAACCATCTCAAATTTTAGTAGGAGGTTTGCTAGTCTTTATTATAAATTTCCTAAAGAAGTCCAACCTCCTGAAGTTGCTACCATGCTCCATTATGTAACAACCTTTCAATCATACTTGTCTTTTCTTCTGATGGAGAGGAAGTCTATGTCTTTGCAACAGATGTTCAATAATTCTCATGAAGTGGAAGACAATCTTCAAGCATGTCAAAGGCCACAAAATCAGAATTTAAAGAGTGTTTCAAATACAGAGAATGATGGTGTAGCAGAAGAACATTAGATTATGCATAAACATGAAGCTGATTTACATCCCGATCTTTTTCATCATGAGCAAGAAATTGTTTGTTTTATGTATGCACTTGTAGACATACATAAATGTGAATTTGCAGATCAGTCTGCAAAAGAACAAGACACTGCCTCAATTTTCCTGTTTGATGACATTACAGATATTTTTGGCAAACCCAGGTATAATGAGTACAATGATGACTATGAGGTTGAGTTTTCAGAACAAGAAGTTGCACTTTTCAAATCTGAAAATGTTTGTTTTCAACAATCCAAAGAAATCAACAAATGTGCGTATGACAACAGTGAAGAAATTGAAGAAAGTTTTGAATTAGGTGAAAGAAATTTGCCATTGTGTTTTGCTTCTTTCAAATTGCTGAAGAAAACTGTTTATAATGTTTGAAATTAGAAATCCTCCAGGCATGATGTTGAATATGAAGAAAGCAGTGGACTTGCCAATGAAAATTATCTTCCATTATGTTTTTCTTCCTTTGAATTGTTGAAAGTAAATCACAAGATAGTAGAGGAAGCAAGGAAGTATGACTTCATTCACAGTGACACTGTTTTACATGAGTAATTTGTTATCAGTGAGGAGGACCAACAACCTTCTCATACATTTAATGACCCTATTGCTGATTACATGGAAGGTTATTTCAGTTCGGATTTGCAGCCCGTGATCAACTACCATCTCGGAAATAAAGATGATGGTCAATCAACGTCAATGTTAGATATGGATTGCTTGCCACCAGGGGTTTCATTTCATCTAGCACTATCTTCTGATTCAGAAGATTGTTATTTCCAACAGTCTCAACATATTTTTCAGCCTCTTTGTGGCAATCAATAGGTTGAATTACATGAAAACAAGGATGTAGTGGAAGGGGTGAAACATGATTGTTGTTTTATGCATGTTTTTGATGATCCATTTGCAGTTTTGTTGGAGGCGGTAAACAATCCCAATGTTTTTAATTTTTTGATATTTGAATTTGTAGATAAATTTTTGAATGAGTTATCAGTAAACATGCTTTGTAGCAAGCATATGAAAAGAAAGCAAACAATGGATAAAGTGCTTACATGGTTGAATTGGCATTTTAATTTCACTTGATTGGCAATTTTTTCAGTAGTTAGGGTATGTAGGCGTGAATAAGCTCAACATGGAGAGAATTTCTTTCAACATTTTTGAATTTTTATTTTCAGTTTGGGTTTAGTTCAGTTGCAGAATAAGTTGGTGGAGAAACAAATTACAGGTTGCAGATCACAGTATATGGATTGGGAACAACCCAATGGATAAGGGACCTGCTCTACTATTCTTTGCTACCTCACAGGGAGGATAGCATCCCCATTGGAGCCAAATATTAGCACCGTGATTTTCATAGCTAAGGTTAGAGGTTTGTCAGTAGTTTGCAATGTCATGCCTATTAGCACCAATATTGTTTTTATGCCTGGCATCACCTAACATCTCCAAGGGTTGGTTTCAAAAGGAAGCTTTATCATTTATTATTTCCATTTCCATTTGAAATTGCGCATTGCAAAATTTGTTGCATGCTGCGCAAAGGATTTTACTACGCAGAGGATGCTGTTGCATAGAGGATGTTGTCGCACATGGGATGTTGTTGCACAGAGGTTGTTGTCGTGCATAGGATGCTGTAGCGTAGAGGATGTTGTCGCGTAGAGGATGTTGTTGCACATAGGATTTTGTCACTAAGAGGATGCTTTCACACAGAGGACGCTGTCGCGCATAAGATGTCGTCGCGCAAAATATACTGTCATGCAAAGGATGCTGTCGTGCATAAGACTCTGTCACACAGAAGATGTCGTTGCACGGAAGATATTGTCGTGCAGAATATGTCGTCACGCAGAGGATGTTGATGCGTAGAAGATGTTGTCGTACATAAGAATCTGTCACACAGAGGATGTTGTAGTGCAGAAGATGTCGTTGCGTAGAGGATGATGTTGCGCAGAAGATGTCGTCGTGCAGAGGATGTTATCGCACAGAAGATGTCGTCGTGCAGAAGATGTCGTTGCGTAGAAGATGTCATCGTGCAGAAGATTTCATCATGCAGAGGATGCTATCACGCAGAGGATTTTATCGTGCATAAGACGTCATCGCGTAGAGGATGCTGTCGCGTAGAATATGTCGTCGCACAAAGGATTTTCCTGAGCACAAGATACAGGGCGCGTTGCGTAAATGACTAATTTAGTGGTAAACTTCAATATCCGTTTCTGACTAACTGGAGAGGAGTTTTGAAAATAATTGAGAGGTTTTTGTTGAGGAAAAACTAGGTAATAAAAACCTCTCTCATATTTGCAAAAGGTGTTACTGATTGGGAGATTTGAATGAATCTTTGAGCCCTATTTTTCAGCTTTCATGATTTCATGTTTGAGGCATGTTTTTGCGACACGTATTTCGATCAGATGGAGATGAATTTCAAGAAACCAAGAGAGGTTTTTCTTTAGAACAATATTATCTACAAAAATGTCTCTCAATTGTGAAAATCGTGTTTTATTCATGAGATGTAATGTCATCTTTAATGCTTATTTTCCTAGTTTGCTACACAATCTGCTGCATTTTTGTTGTAGGTTATTTTTGCGTAGCAGAGTTGCTATGCAGGGGCGACATAATGTTCAGCAGTGCACATGATGAATAATCACAACCATATGGTCAAATTTTGATCATGATCAATTATTGTAAATAATATTTTGGTTAGGATTATGATTTGGCAAAGTTGGGTTTTCTATTTTTAGTAAAGCCGTTGAAGTTATTGTTCTCTTTCAAAGGAATTAGATCCATGATTCTAGGCATAGTAGTTGGAGGGAAGGGCATCCCAAGGGGCACACCCTGGTCTATATATTTTGTCTTTTCAATGTAAGCGAGGTTGGTTGGAAAAACAATGTAGACAATGACTATTGAATGTAGCTTTCAAACTCGATTGAAACTTAATGCAAAGGTCCTGAAACTTTGATGAAAAGATTCTAATGGTGGCAGTTTGATGTATTGTGCTCTCTCTTTACGTACATGATTTCCTGTGTTCTTTATATTCATATCTATAATTTTTCTAAATTGGAGCGTGATTTCGAATCTAGAATTCACCGCGCGGTGCTCTAGATTCACACCATTTCGACGACTATGTTTCTTCTAAGCGAACTTCGAATTCATCCCCAGTGGTGCTTCGAGTTGCTTCATGTGTTTTTCTCTTGCCACACACAATGATTTTTAACTAAAATGCTGTTGCTTACTTAGCCTTTATCCTCCCAAGTTCAGTCACTAAGTCATTTGTTTCTATCGTTTTCTTAAATTGACTCCATAGCCCAAGGTCTTGCTTCCTTTCGCCAATAGAAACAGAAATATTGTATAAAAGTGTTAAATCTAGCCGACAGTTTAAAGCTATAACCTGTATAGAGACAAAGCCTCAGAGAGAGCCCTCTCCAGGTTAAAAAGGCTAGTTTCTGGCCTCAAAGTTGGTTTGTAGGTTTCCTTTGTCATTCATTTTCTGAGCTGAACGAAGTTTACAGAGTGCTAAAAACAACCATTATAGATTTTAGAGAGACCTTGTGAAAGGGTTTTGATAGACTTTATCACACAACTTCTGATGGAATAAGGGTATAATTCAATCATGGTTGTGGTTGATCATTTTTCTAAATATGCTATCTTTGTTGTGACGAAGGTTCCTTGTAGCATTGAGGAAGTGGAAAATATGTTCTTCAAGAACACAGTGAAGATTTGGGGTCTTCGTATTGTGTTGAATAAAGATGCACGACTCATTTGAATTTTTTGGACAGTGTTGTTCCAAATTTTGGGGAAAAAGTTTTTGCAGAGCTCAAGTTATCATCCACAGACTGATGGGTAGACTAAGCACATCAATGGACTCCCATATGACTACTTGTGACACTTCATGTGGGAATTTCAAACAAATTGATCAAACTTTTTGGATGCTGCCCAATTCAATTATAACTTGCAGAAGAGTTCAACAATGGGTTACAGTCCGTTTGAGTTGGAAAATGGACACCAACCCTTGACCCCTCATACAATGTTGCAACGCTAGTATGGGAAAAAACTATCTGCCTTGGGGTTCATGAAGGGATGGGAGGATAGGATGGCTCATGTATAGTTGATGAATGTGACAGAGAGGATGAAGTAGTGGGTAGATCATGGGAGAGGAGACACATAGTTCAAAGTGGGTGAGTTGGTCTTATTCAGCTAGGAAATGAACATTTCAAGCCACCTACCAGCATGGATAGTGCCTTGGTGCGAAGGTTTGAGGGCCCGTTCAAATTCCTTGAGAAGATCGGTAATGTATTTTTTTTTTGTTTGTTAGTTTGTTAGTGACATGTGGGACTAACATGTGGCTAAGAAACTGTGACTCAGGGGAATCTAAGCCGTCAAAATCACCTGGGGATCGCACCCAGTCTAAGCCACACCAAACCTTAACATGGATGTATTTTTTGTCCCCACAGGTTTCGAATCAGTGAATTTAACATCACAGAGTGCCTTAACAACACACTCCATCACTGACTGTCCTACACCTCGGGGATGGAAGATAGGTAATGTCACCTACATGTTGGAGATACCATTTCACATGAAGGCTCATCATCCTGTCTTCCATGTCAGTCAAATTAAGCTGTGCCGAACCAATGCAGATGACCCAAGCAGAGTCATGTTATCTCGAGCTCTGGTGATGAATGCAAATAGAGCCAAGTTGGAGGTTGAGGAGATATTTTCTCACAAGAAATATTTTATCGGCAAAAATCGAAGGCATGAATACTTTATCCATTGGGAGGACAATTCGAATAGGAGAAAAATTGAGAGAGGATTTTTTTTTTTTATGGTAGTACAAGGATAATATTTGGGAGTTTGAGAAGGAACATCTTGGAGATTGTGTTTGTTGGATGTTGCTGGGATGACAAAAAATTTAGTGGGGTAGGATGTAAAGTCTCTTGCATGGAATATAGGAGAGAATTTCCAAGATGAATATGGAGACTTGACATAATCGGTGAACCAAGGAGACACTCTCGGTGAATAAGGGTGGAGTGGTGAACCATCCTAATATGGAATGGGTAGGGGCATCTTGGCACACAATATGGATGTGATGAGCCAAGGGGGATTTTTCCCACTACTCTCAAATGATGCTATCTCATTTGTTTGGATAGCTAGAGGATGTGGATGGGGCCAAATTGCATGTGGATGATTTGGGATGTGAATGACCCAATGATGGGAAAGGTGGTGAATTCATCATGACTTGGGAGAACCAAATGATGAAACACGGTTGGCGTGGGTCATTTCCAAGGGACGCAAATCTTTGCACGAAAGGGAAGGAACATATATAATTTGAAAGGGTTGGAAAAGATAAGGGGAAGAAGGCACAAAGAAAGTAGAGACAACTAGGAAGAAGAAGTTGACTAAGTTGGTAGAAGAAACCAAGTGAGTCAGGATTTGCAGGAGGCGTACGTACGGTTGCATCAAGGGGTTGATTGTGCAAAGATAGAAGGAAAGTTAGGAAGTCGACTTGGCCGAGTTTCTTTGGAACATTTTAATGATCTTCGACTCCCCTCCTATACATATATTGTAACTTGTAAACATCGTGTATCATTATTATCATATGGATGTTAGGCACATCTTGGTGCTTCCAAAACATAATAGTTGTGCCATTGTCATGTGTTGAAAGTTCTCTTGTGTACTTGTGTTAAGTTGCTTAAAGTGTCAAACTGTTGAAGTGTGGATGTTGGCCACGATTGGGCATGTCCTATATTGTTTAACATGTAGGCTTGAAGTGTGAAAATTGAGTCATTGTAGCTCAAGGCTGGTTATGGGCATACCTTGAGTGAAGAGGCATAGTCCAAGTGTAGTAAGACGCGAGCTAGCCTAACCCCTATGTCCAAGACACTGCGCTTCCGCACGACCAACAATAAGATGCCAACTGGTCGAACCACTATGTTTGAGACACCACCATGCCGCACGACCAATAGATGATGAAGCATACTATTTTGGGTAGGACTCTTAGGTGCGTGATGTTAATATTATGGTAGATTTGGGAGGTATGAACCTCTATTGTGACCTATGACGAGACTAGAATCCTCCAGTAGGAAGTAAAGAATTGAAGGAAACCCTAGACAAGTTGTCGGATGAACAAATACATTTAAATTGAATTTATTGATACCCAGAAGGAGAAGTCGATCCCAGTTAGCCTGGCCAGTCCACTATAAATACAAGGTGCCAGTTTCATTATTTCACATCTTAGCAGTTGCAGTGAGAGCTAAATCTGCGCAGGCAACAACAGTTTGGTGCGCAAAGTTTTCTGGGAGAGCTAGGAAAGTGGTGCACTAGCTTCTAGGTGGGATCATCTGTTCAGCTTAGTTTCTGTTCTCTTGCTTGGTGCATTAGCCTCTCTTGGCTATTGGATTGCTACTAGGATTCTCTTCTCAATCAAGATCAAGGTGCTCGGAGGGTGGCTTCGGCCAGTGGTTGGATGACGAGGGTATCGTCAATGGTAAAACGAGCACAATATTCTATATTCTAACAGGTTTTGGGCCCACACCCCTTCAGTCAGCCTAAAACGTTGGAAGGAAACATAACCGCTAGATATTGAGCTCATTGAGGAACTGCCGCTAGGGTTACTATCAAGAGCAGCTTCCAAAGCACTACAGCTAGGGTTACTAGCAGTAGCAGTTGCAGAAACCCTAATTCTCAAATCCGACACCTTGTGATGGAGCATCTTGCTCAAGGAGAAGTATTCAGATGCGCCCTAACTCAATGCACCTATTGAATTTTTCAGAAGATAGAAATGACAAAGTTGAAGTTTTGGATCAAGGCATGACCAGTTACTAGTCAACCAAAGACATGTGTGAAACAATCAGTCTCTTACATTACTCAGCACTTACCGAGACAATTGAAGACGATATGTGGATAATCGACAGTGGAGCTTCCAAGCACATGACAGGAGATCAAGCTAGACTCTCAAATCTAAATGAGAAAAAGACATCATACAAAGTGGAGCTTGGAGATAAAAGCACCTACCCCGTCGAAGGATTTGGACAAGCCTCCGTCAAATTGGAATTAGGTAATCATGTTCACTTAAGCAATGTTTTATATGTACCTGGTTTAGAAAAGAATCTTGTATCAATATCATGTTTAGAAGACAAAGGAAACATAATAGCCTTCATAGATGAAAAAGTGTTATCATGGCATAAAGACTCCAGCATAGAAGATGCTAGGGTTATTGGAAGACGTGAAGGAAATCTATATAGACTACTAGAATGAAATGATGAAGCCCTAGTACATGACGAAGTCAATCCTAATGAGCTTTGGCATAGAAGGTACGCTCATATCAATTATCAAGCATTACCTTTTCTCAAAAAGATGGTTAAAGGGATACCAGAATTAAAGTCTACACATGAAGGAATTTACAAGGGATGTGCCCTTGGGAAGAATATTAAGAAACCATTCCCAAGCAACAACAACAGATCTAAGGAAACCCTAGATCTAATACACTCAAATGTTTTCGGTCCAATGCCAACCAAATCTTTAGGAGGATCTCTCTACTACATAACCTTCATAGATGACTATTCAAGAAAGATGTGGCTGTACCTACTAAAGTCAAAAGATGAAGTATTCAACAAGTTCCAAGAATTCAAGACAGAAATAGAAAACCTTACGAACAAGAAGATCAAGACATTAAGAACAGATAATGGAGGAGAATACACCTCGAAGGAGTTCGTTGCATTAGGCAAATCAGCAGGGATTAGGAGGGAGATGACTGTTCCTCATAATTCTCAACAAAATGGTGTAGCTGAAAGAAAGAACAGATCTATCGAAGAAACAATAAAAGCCCTATTGAACGATCAAGATCTATCCATGTTTCTATGGGGAGAAGCAACAATGATGACAATATACGTACATAACAGAAGCCCTCATCACATATTGAAGGACATGACACCAGAAGAAGCATTCTCAAGTAAGAAACCTAACGTAGAAAACTTAAGAATATTTGGATGTCAAGTTTATTCTCATATTCCCAAAGATAAAAGAAATAAACTAGAACCCTCAGGAAAGAAGGGGATATTCGTGGGATATAGTGATTCATCCAAAGCACACAGAATATATATTCTAGAACAATACAAGATAGAAGTAAGCAGAGACATAACATTCAATGAAAGAATGGCCTTCAGAAAATCTATTGAAGAAACTATAGAAGAAGAAGAATTTGAAGAACCAAATGAAGAAAACACAGAAAGTGAAAATAACAAAAAGGATCAACTTGATCATCCTATGGAGCTATGTGAGAACGTTGATCCAGATAATATACCAAAGAATAAGAAACGACCAGCCTGGCTTGAAGCCACTTTACAAGATGCAGAAAGAATCAAGGTTCTAGAAGGAACATCCAGGAAAAGTAAAAGACCGAAAAGATTCTCAAGTTATGTAGCATACATGAAAAAGCTTCTAGATGAAGAACCTACTACATTTGAAGAAGCAGTTAAAAAGGGACAATGGAAAGAAGCCATGATGGAAGAACACCAGTCTATTATGAAAAATGAAATCAGTTGTAACTTCAAAATGGGTATACAAGATCAAACATGTAGCAGACGGAAGCGTGGATAAATATAAGGCAAGATTCGTGGCCAGAGGGTTCTTCCAAAAGGAGGGAGAAGACTATGATGAAACTTTTTCTCCCGTGTCAAGGTATACCTCTGTCAGAGCTATCATATCTCTTGCTGCTTCCATGGGATGGAATCTACACCAGATGGATGTAAAGACAACTTTCCTCAATGGAGCCATTGAAGAAGAAGTGTACATTGAACAACCTCAAGGATTTGAGATACATTCCAGAGACACTCACATTTGCAGATTAAAGAAATCTCTATATGGACTCAAGCAAGCTCCAAGGGCTTGGTACACCAGAATGGACAACTATCTAACAAGACTTGGTTTCTCCAAGAGTCATGCAGATCCAAACCTTTACTACAAAGTCGTGGACAACGCACTTGTGATTCTACTATTATATGTTGATGATCTATTCATAACAGGTGAAGAATCTCTAATCATCTAGTGCAAGAAGGATTTAGCCTCTGAATTTGATATGAAAGATCTAGGTCTCATGCACTATTACTTGGGACTAGAAGTATGGCAGAAGCGTGGTGAAGTATTCCTTGGACAAGGAAAGTACGCAATAAAGATCCTTCAGAAGTTTGG
>JASDQU010737715.1:30933-57315 GCA_032191745.1 Picea mariana | reverse complement strand
GAAGGATTTAGCCTCTGAATTTGATATGAAAGATCTAGGTCTCATGCACTATTACTTGGGACTAGAAGTATGGCAGAAGCGTGGTGAAGTATTCCTTGGACAAGGAAAATACACAATAAAGATCCTTCAGAAGTTTGGAATGATGGACTGTAAGTCCATGGACACTCCTATGAATACAGATATAAGAAAAGTGAAAGTCCCAGACTCCAATTCAGTAGATCCATCTCTATATCGACAGCTAATTGGATCATTGATGTATTTGGTAAATACTAGACTAGATATTTGCTTTGCTGTAAATACATTAAGTCAGTTCCAGGTGGAACCTAGACAAGAACATTGGATAGCTACAAAGCATGTTCTAAGATATATTCATGGAACAATAAACTATGGCTTAAGATATACTGCATCCAGTGATGTCCAACTTCATGGATTCACAGACTCTGATTAGGCAGGAAGTGCAGAAGACAGAAAGAGTACTTCAGGTATGTGTTTCAGCTTGGGCTCCACTATGATATCTTGGAGCAGTAGGAAGCAGAAGTCTGTCGCACTCAGTACAACAGAAGCAGAGTATATGGCATCTTGTGAAGCATGCACAGAAGCAGTATGGTTAAGGAAGTTAATATCTGATTTATTTGATCAGACTCTAGAATCGACCACAATATATTGTGATAATCAGAGTTGTATAAGATTATCCAAGCATCCAGTGTTTCATGAAAGGTCGAAGCACATTGAGATCAAATACTAGTTTATCCGAGATAAAGTCCAAGAAGGAGAGGTAAAGCTCAAGTATATCCCCACTGATGAGCAGACAACAGACATCCTGACAAAACCTCTTTCCAGAATCAAGTTTGCATATTTACGAGAGAAGATGGGGATCGTGGAAATAAATCCCTTAGCTGAAAGGGAAGATTCTCCAGGATAGAGAAGGTACGCAAAAATACTCTTGAAAAACATTTATCTTGTGATTGAAATAACTCTCCAGTTAGGAGGGAGCATTGAAAATATTATTTATCTTTGTAATAGTCCATATTGGACAGATAGTTTCCTGTTCGGAAAGTGGATTGAGATTTCTGATGGACAGTGACTTCCCATTGTAGTTAACATGGGAGGCAGAATGATTGTTGATGTATCATAGACAATGACTTCCCATTATGGGGAGTGGTCTAGGACAGTCATTCTTCTTGGCAGTCACTCTGAGTAGTGGTCAAGTAGAATGGTCCGCCTCGTTGGGCAGTCATTCTTTCAAAGTTCACAGTTGTGAGCAGTTTTGAAGAATCGTCCATTTTGTAGGTTGATGCAGGATAGACATTCCTTGAGGGCAGACTCATTCTCTCCAGGTTACACTTTTTTTAGTGTTGGAGGAATGGCCCAGGGTGGGGAATGGTCTGAACAGTTATTCCTTGAGGGCAGACTCATTCTCTCCAGGTTACACTTTGTTTAGTGTCAGAGGAATGGCCTAGGGTGGAGAGTAGTCCAGGCTCAGCAATCAGAGACAGTTATTCCTCGAGGGCAGACTCATTCTCTCTAGGTTACACTTTGTTTAGTGTCAGAAAAATGGCCCAGGGTGGGGAATAGTCCAGGACAGTCATTCCTTAGGGAAGACTCATTCCCTCTAGGTTACACTTTGTTTAGTGTCAGAGGAATGGCCCAGGGTAAGGAATGGTCCAAACATTTCTCGAGGGCAGAATCATTCTTTCCAGGTTACACTTTGTTTAGTGTCGGAAGAATGGACTAGGGTGGTAAATGGTCCAGGTTCAGAAATCAGAAACAATCCTTCTTCCTTGGTTGAGAAGAATGGGGCAGATAGCCCATTATTGATATTCTATGTTGAGGGCAGACATTCTTTAAAACCTCACAAATGTGAGTGAAATATTGGCCCAGATGATTATTATTGATGTTCTATACTGAGGGTAGACATTCTTTCAGACCTCACAGATGTGAGTGAAAGATTGGCCCAGATGATTATTATTGATGTTCTATACTGAGGGCAGACACTCTTTCAGATCTCACAGATGTGAGTGAAAGATTGGTCCGGATGATTCAGTTCTTGTAATAACATTGTTTCCATGTAGGTTTCTATCAGATATTTGTTATGAATGACAGTAGATATGCCACTATTTTTTATTGTGTTTCACAAGTCTGAGTAGTTGTGTACTACTGGAATAGACACAGGTGTGTTCTATTAATTGATATTGTACCAGTTGTCACAGGAGATTATCCAGTCGGATAATAATGACAGGTGCTCGTGGTGCTACCAGTTGATTGGTCTGTTGTGCTCAAGACCATACCTCCCTATCTAGGAGGGAGTGTTAATATTATGGTAGCTTCAGGAGGTATGAACCTCTATTGTGACCTATGACGAGACTAGAATCCTTCGAAAGGAAGCAAAGAATTAAAGGAAACCCTAGACAAGTTGTCGGCTGAACAAATATATTTAAATTGAATTTATTGATGCCAAGAAGGAGAAGTTGGCCCCAGTTAGACTGGCCAGTCCACTATAAATACAGGGCACCAGATTCATTATTTCACATCTCAGCAGTTGCAGTGAGAGCTAAATCTGCGCAGGCAACAGCAGTTTGGTGCGCAAGTTTTCTGGGAAAGCTGGGAAAGTGGTGCGCTAGTTTCTGAGTGGATCATCTGTTCAGTTCAGTTTCTATTCTCTTTCTTGGTGCATTTAGCCTCTCTTGGCTATTTATTGCTACCAGGATTCTCTTCTCGGTCAAGGTCAAGGTGCTCGGAGGGTGGCTTCGGCCTGTGGTTGGGTGACGAGGGTATCGTCAATGGTTAAACGAGCACAATCCTCTATATTCTAACAACACCTACATTATATAAACCAAAAGGCATACGTTCATAAGCAAAGGTACCCCAACGAGTAATAAAGGTGGTTTTATATTTATCTTCCTTGTTTACCTTGATTTGATTGTAACCTGAAAAACCGTCAAGTAAGGACATCATTTGTGACCCTGAGACTTGCTGCAAAATCATTTCCATGTTAGGGAGAGAGAAGTGATGTTTTATGCTAGCTCGGTTTAATGCACGAAAATAAACACATAATTTGATATGACCGGTTGTTTTCCGAATAGAAACCAAATTTGAAACCCACTCAGAATACTTTATCGGAAAGATGATTCCATCCTTCAAGAGTTTTTCCAAATCCTTTCAAATAGTCTCTTCTAGCACAAGGTTAATAGGTCTTTCTTTCTGCCTGACTGGTTTTATGCCTTCATGAATGGGGATGGCATGTTGTATAAGACCAGGATCAAAACCACGGAGATCCTCATAAGACCAAGTAAAAACATCTTGAAATTCACCAAACATCTTGGCAAACTTCACTCTCTCTTCTTCTGAACATTTGGCACCTATTTTAACATTCTTTGGGGTCTCAGGTGTCCCAATGTTCAAGGAGATGGTTTCACCCACCTTCCTTTTAGACTCCTCTTCCTTCTATTTCTCCTTCTTTCCTACATCACTTGAAGAAAATGAACTCTCTAGAGGAGTCAAGCCTTTAGGAATCTTGTTATCTTCTATGGATATAATTCCCCTAGGCTTAAAAGGTTCATTTTGGATAAAAGCACAAATGCTCTCATCATTAGGGAAGACCTGCCAAGATTTTGTATTTTCAGGGATATGTGGACGATACAGAGATTGGAAAGTGTAATCAGGTCTGTGTGGCAGAATTTGTCGAGTGGGAGAAGTTGCAAAAATAGCTAACTGATCAGCCATTGAGTTTAGTCCCCTCTTTACATGAGTGACATTGAAAGATAATAGGTTAGAGATAAGAGCCCAAACAATTTGGATGTATTGTTTCATCAACTTGTTTCTAGGGGAATAAATCTTACGTACAAGGTTAACAACAAGCTTGGAATCCCCAAAAACTGAAAGGTGACCACAACCAAGATTATAGGAGTTTTCAATGCCTAATAATAGAGCTTCAAATTCAGTGACATTGTTTTTGCAAGCAAACTCCAACCTATAAGAAAAGTTATGGATTTTTCCTACATAATAAATCAAGACAACACCAGTTCCATTACCTTCATTAGAGAATGAACCATCAAAGTTCATGTGCCACATACCATCATCTAAATTTATTTGTTCCAAAAGAATATTATCCTCCTCAGCAAAGATGTAACACACTCCTAAGTCCTATTCGAGATAGTTTACATTAGGTTGTGGGACACTCTCTATGTAAGGTGATATCCTTCCTTCTCTAAGGACAATAATGTTTTTTTTGTTCTGAGGAACGGATAAATGTGTTTCATCGAGTGAGAGGTATCCACTTGTTAAGGCTTGGAAATCTCTTCCCAGGTTAATTGAGTAATTGCTTACATGCATATCAATTACGTGAATGCTGAGGGTCGTCCTTATTTCAGGATGAGCGCACAAAACTAAGGTCACATATTTAATCTCACCTATGGTCTTTTGTTGTATACTATTATAGGAGAGCATGCTTCTGGTGTTTTCATCTGTACAAGACAAGCCCAACTCGAACCACCATCAATGAGGCAACAATGGGAAATTTTATCCATGATATTTATAGAAATATAAAAAGGGGGATTTTTTTACAGGGAATCTAAAGTTATGTACACCTACTTTATTTACAGAAGAATCCTCTTTATTTACCTCTTTGGAAAGGTTGGATACAACGTAAGCTTTTCCTTCCATTAGTTTTTTCAGATACATCTATTGTTCAGGGATGACAACCACATCTGGGAGGGTTGCATCTGCTTTGATGTTGGCCAATTGATTCAAGATATTGTATTTAGAAGAGGGAAGGGGGGGAGTGATTCTTTGAATCTCAGGAATTTTAGGAACCTGGGGTGTAGCAGAGGTTGAGGATGAGCTCGGGCTAGAAGATCTGCGAGGAGGGTCAAATTTACCCTTGGGAGCATAGGTTTTGTTCCTATTATTAATAACCATGACATCCTCTGGCTCTAAAAAATCTAGGACAACGATAGTAGCTTCTGGTATTTTTCCAAATATCTTATCTTTGGAACTCTTCCTTACCTCACATGTGGTTTCTTCGTGGTGCTCCTCGCAAAAGTTGCACCAACTCTGAGGCAGAATAACTTTAGGATGAAAATTGTTTTCAACCGAATTTCTAAAAGGAGGTGCAGAAGAGGATGAAGCTCCAAGGGTGAGAGGGGAGACAATACCCTTCCGCTCAAATTCTATCATACGATTGTTCATATCTTGTACTAGTTGTAAGAGAGAGGACATGTCTGTCTATCTAACTGATTCCCCCTGGGGAAGACTAGTTCTTTCAAGTTGTTCTTCATAATATGATCAAGTATGTAGAGAGGAACCGAGGTTATCGATGGCCTTTTATTCAAGCCTATGATGGTATGGATAAGGCAATACATTGTAGTAATGCATGAAAACGGCTTGGTTCTGAGGGAAAATAAGTTCGGGGGTTTGATTGTACAACTTGATGAAACGCAAGTTGAAAGACTTGATGGTCTCACCATCCCTATAAGTGACATTATTGTATTCCCTTAACCTCTTGGCAAGGCTTTTAGATTTCCCATAAGTGGATTAGAACCAATATATTAACTCCTCCCAAGTAGATAGGATTTTAGGAGGAAGGTCAAAGAATTTAGCCTCGACCTTTCCTTCCAAGGAATTGAAGAACAAGAGCATGCATGTGTCATTGTTGTTGGCCCCTATGTTATGAAAATCATTAGAAAATGCCACTAGTTGTTCATTTGTGCTGACAATGTCATTTCCTAAAAACTTAGGCAAATGATCTTTAAACTTCGGAAGTGGATGAGTAGTAGGTGCTAGGTTAAGAGGAGATGACACATGCCATGGTGTGGTTGTGGCGTCTTCTTCGAACTGAAAAAGTCCATACTTTTTGATGACTTTGGTGGGATTTGTGGTAGATTGGATAGGGATATGGTGGCTGTACAAGCTACCAATCACATATGACGATGAAGATTGGAAATATGTAGCACTTCCAGTGCCACCATAACCACCACTAGATACCATCTTGTGGATGATAGATGAGGGAAAGAAAGACTCAGATAAATTTCTCCTTAGAGCACTTTGTTGGACAGATAACACTATGTTTCTTCTTCCTATTTCAGCAATAGGATTGATTTCATGTGACAAGCCTCTCCTTCTTCTAGAAGCACGAGAATCTAGGGACATGAAAGGAAGGCCAACTGAAGAAACAAAAAGTTACTATTGATTTCTAGGCTGCTTATGTCTAGCTTCCAATCATTCTTGAGCACTAATATCTCATTCAATTGTTGCCCAAGAATGGTTAAGTTCAACACGGGTTTTGGCGGCATCTAGAATGGTGTTAAACAGGTTCAAAGCAATGTTGGTTTGGTCTTGAAGACCAGGCTCGATATTGGGCTTCCTTGCAACAAGAACATTCATTAATAGAAAAATAGTCAAAGAATCAATTTCATAAAAAGAAATATGTATCGATGAAAATTGAGTATATAAAAAATTATTAACCAGAGAGATATCGAAGATCTCCCAGTATGGTCGCCAAATAAATGTTGAGGAAAAGATATGAAATGATCTTACTCAAGAATTTTCAGACTTTACTTGGCTAAAGCAACGTAGTCAGGAATATCATACTATGTTTATAGCCAACAAAAATAACATCCTAACTCACAAGTATTAATTATGAGTGCTTAGGCTAGTCTTTTATCAACAAAGAGCTTGCTAAAAATTCACTTTTTATGTAATTTTCAGAATATAATAGTTGCTGAAATAAATGTAAGAACAAAAGTAAAGACACCGGGATGATAATCAAGACAGTTGAGACATAAAGAAATCCTTTATTTCATTCCAATTCACCAAAGAGTCATTTTCTTTACAAAACCTCATACATAAATCTTGGACCAAAGTCAAACTTAGACATCCCTGATGGAACATACAAAAGGACCTCTGACAAAAAACCAAAACTAAACTCTAAAAGCTGGATCATCTTGCCACGGATTGTTTCCCACTCGACTCTGCACAATAGCCTTTATCAGTCATGAAAATTAATTCACTAACAAACAAGTCTACACAGACTATCAAAGATAGATCAACACCTCTGAAAAACAAGTGTCTGAATGATTTGATTCAGCCTCGAATATTGTTGTCTACAATAAGACCCTACTTACAAAAGAGAATTAGGTTGTGATGAATATATGAATGAATGAAAACTGAACTATCTCAACATAAACTCAAAGAGAAAACCTTAGCATGCTTCTGCTTCTATCCTCCTCTTGTTCCTCCCTTTCCTTTTTCTTTTAACAAATTAGAATTGGTTGAAGTAGTTGAACCAACTCATTAGTTAAGTTAAGTAAAGACTCAACTAACTTTAGTTAGGGGGAAAAGTCATAATCATAATAAGGGTCATAAATAAATAATAATTAGTAGGTGGGACCCCTTGTTACTCCCTTTAGTTCATAACAATCATAACATAACCATTAGTTAAGAAAAACACACCTCCTTGTGTCTTCCATCAACGTGTTTACTTTTGGCAATTTTAGCTCATGAAATTGAAATTATTTCAAAAATAATGCTCATATATCCAAAATAAAACATGTTGTCTAAAGATACCTGAAGTCAATTGTCATATATCCATAGATAAAATAACAACTCATAAGCCATATTTCCCTGTCTGCGATGCAACCATTTTTTAATCCTTCTCCTTGATAGAAGCGTAATAGGCCTCTGTTTTCAGCCTTTATTTGAATAGCTCACTCCTGCATGCATGATTGATTAGTAACATTCTTTTAATTAACCATACATGCCAACTCTTTTAAAATATGAAGTGGATTTTTGGCTCAACAATATATTAGACTCATGCAATCCAATCCATACAAATTGTTTTATCGTTTATCACTGAGCAGGGGGTTAAAAAGGGTTCTGGGATATGTGAGGGGGTTGTATTGAGCGAAAATATGTTATAGTGAGGGGGGGGGACATGGTCACTGATAAATGATAACAACAATCAGCTGAAAAACAAACCAATAAAACATCACTGTAATCCACACAGTCACTGTCAATTTCAACTGCCTTAACACCAACTTTCTCTTTATTGTAATTAATCTTAGAACAGGGAGTGGAAAAATGAAATGGGAAGATGAGGGGATTTGTAATTTGCGGAAAATGAAAATCATGTAAAGGAAAAAAAATGATTATTGTTCATGAAATTAATTGACTGGTCCATAAAACATTCTGCCAAAAAGGTGCATCAACCATCATTCATTTTGACTAAATAACAATTTTTGTGCATTTAACTAGTTCTCTGTTCAAAATCAAATACCCAACACAGTGTCACCACAAGACAATATGTATTCCACACAATTTGTAAGGGGTTTTTCTCCTTTCATTTACTTTTCCTTTCATTTCATAACAATTTTCGAACAGTACCCATTTCCAATCTGTAACCATTAAAAATCAACCACTGCCTATAATCCACAAATATACCCTAATTCATATTTCCAAAATAACAATGAAGTCACAGTATCATCGTCGTCGGTTCTGTTAGTTAGATGCAATGAACTTCGTTAAATAATTAAGGACAGACACCCAAAAACCAGATCAAATTGCCAAAACTCGAATTTACTATTAAACAGACAATAGCCACCAACCACCACAAGATATGCATCGAATAATTCAATCATGCAAGTGTAAATCCATCACTGTGCAAGCCCAATCGAATGTGACTAAAACAAAACCTAGGCCACCCAGCTGACCGACGAGGTGCTAACAACAAGCCTGTATCAACAAATGATCGGGTTATAACCAATCGTGCTCAAGAATCTGTGGGTAACTCTGAGTGTGAGCACCCAATCCATCTTTGTTATACACAGTGCATAGCCAACAAACACAATGAGGAAACATCTCCATTCAACAAAAACAATACGTAGCCATTGCAATAACTCATCCATCATGCCGAGCCATTGATTAAATACAATATCATTGTGATCTTAGTCATACTGTAATTGACTATTGTTGTGCAAACCCAGGTTTACATAGTCGAACAAATATAAAGATGCAGTGGAAAAATTCTCTACAATGATCCAACTCAATAGTTATTCGGTCCCGAAGAAAAACACAGTTACCACCCATTAATTCATTTGCAAAAACACCATGCACACATGCGATATGCGTGAGAAACATCAAACCTTTGTAACCAATGCCATCTAATTGTCCAAATGATTCTCAGTGAAAATATCTGAGACTATGTATTAACCAATCAATTTTCCACTGTCGTAAATATCAATTACCCTAACAAGTTGTGGTGATTACGCACACCCACGCATCAAATCCAATCGGGGTAGAGGCCTTATTCATTAAAAAAATGAGTTATTAGCATAAGGAGGGTGACTGTGCACTTTGAAAGTGCAATTTGGCAATGTAGGGATTATCATCATTATCATAGAGACAGTAACCAAATTCCAAACCAACACGACTGCCATACGCCCAACTGGGCGAGTTCGTATCCAAAGTGGTCAACCATACATTAAATCCATAATACCCCATAACAACTTGACAGGCCCAACAGTCTTCCTATGAAACCCTAGATTGGACAGTTAAGGGTTTGCTCGATAGCCATCCCAAGAGGACTAGAGACGAATTTTCATAATAGTGAAAACTTCGAGGCCAAAGGTGTACACCCAAAGAGGGTTATGCTTCATTTGTGGACAACAAAAAATTCCAAGACAGGGGCCATAACAAGAGGTGAGGATTTAACTTGGTGTGGCAGTGTTATTTTCACGCAGGGTATAACCCTCATTCCCTTCGATCAACAACTTCCACATAGAGGTGAAGACAGGGTCGAGTAAGAACATGAAACTCACTTTGCGACCTCTAGTGGTGAAAACCACCAACTTCCCACATGTACAATGCATGGTGAAACAAACTCTTCATTCATTTAACCCCATAAAACCCACAAACTGGATACAACAATGTGAAAGCATGGAAAAAAAACACCAATACCAACGAGGATCTTCTAAGAAAACCAGCAAGGATAACACAGATCTCTTGTGACTGCTAACGCCCAGGATAACCAGTAATTCTATGACTTCAACACCATTTCCAAGAGAGTCATCAATGTTTCATCACAAACACCATTACACAGTCACAATACTTGAGGAAAGCATAGATGATATACTTGAGCCAATATCCATTTCATAACCAGATAAGACTCATGAAGGGCTAAAAAAAAGAACATATCTGCAATCAAGTGTCTTAAAATGCAAGTTGGCCGAGTGGTTCCTCACTGCTGAGAAATCAGAGCATAACCACAATAGTAATGTTTGGGAGATAGCTTGACTAGGGAAACGTCCAATGGTAGGGGTAAGGCATTGCGAAGTAAATGCACATTGCTTACCTACTGCAAGTTCATTCAATTTTTTAGTATGCGCCAGTTACTAATCAGACTAATCATCCACCTTGAACTGACAACCTTTAATTTCCAAGAGCGCCACTTGTATCACATATCACCACCTCTAATATGTAGAAACACATACCAACCATGCTATATACAATCTTGACAACTCGTATGGATATCCTATGTTAGCTCGGATTTGCCACAACCCTTTTTAATGCACATAGTATAGCATGTTAGCATAGGACAATTTCTTATTTTAGTTTATTTTATTTCGTTATTACTAACATGTTTATGTTGCAGGTGTCACAAGAACAGTCAACAATGATAACCATGATAAATTTGGTATTACTTGATCTTGGAACAACAAGGGAGCCCTGTATAACATGCCTGATCCATTATCCAATAAAACAAGATATCGTCAACCATGAAAGTAGTATCGAATAGTAATATAACATCACATAAACATCAGACTTGATCTCCAATCTACAAGGGGTCCCACCTACCAGTATTATTTATCTTTTTAAAATAATAGGCTTTAGCAACACTTTGCAGGCCAAACTTCGTGGCGAATTTAATTGTCAACAACATCTACCTTGGTATTTTTTACCTGGCTCTTAATATGGAAGAGTTTTTTAATTTCCTTCTATTCCTTGTGATGAAGGATACTTAGATTCACCTCCTTCTATTGAAGTGAAAACATTATTCTCATCCACATCCAAGTTGTTCTCTACCTAGTTTCATGAATCCTTTCGTAGTAGGTTCTTCTTCTTGGCATCCTTCTTATAGTTATTTGGATTCAACTCTAGATGCATCTTCCAACGCTTACCTTTGGTGTGACCATCAATATTGGTATGGTTGCAATCATTTTTTGGATCCTTTCACTAATGTGTAGTGGCTATCATCTTCTTGTATTTTCCTTTCCACTTCTTCTATCCCCTCCTTCGAAGCATCTTGGTGGTATTTATGTTTAGAACCACTTGGATTTCCTTTCTTATCTCCTATGTTCTATAAATATTGTGCTTGCACACATCCCTCATCAATTGTCCTTGGTTTGAAAAGTATCACTTGCTTTCACAAATGGCTATGTAGAACCCCCATATACTTGAGGAGTACATATGGGTTCTTAGGAGAGATACCCAACATGATCATCATATTCCTGAATTTGGTGGTGTACTCTTGCACACTCTGTTGTTTCCATTGCCTAAAGTGATGCCAATTGATCCATTGGTCCTATACATACCCAATAGGGTAGAATTGGGAATTGGTGAATATTTTAAAATCATCTTACTTAGTTATTGGTGGATCACCCTATAGCCTAAGTATCTCTGTGTGGATTTCCCACTAAGTTAATGCATGGCCCTCTAGTTTCAATTGAAAAAATGAAATTTTATTCTCTACATCTATTTTATGGACATTGAAATACACTTCTAACTATTGCAACCAATGATTCAACTTAACAACATCGATCTCACCTTGATAGGGCTTGGTGTCCACTTTCACTTCCATTTTAAATAGAGGTTGTGAAGGAGTGCCTTGGTTGCTCTTTCTTGGGATCTTTTCTCGACTCCTTTTCTAGGCCTTCATTGTCTCCTGGTTTCTCCTTAGATCCAGCTTTCGAGTTAAATCCACCAACCTCCCATGAGTCGTGAGGAGGTCCATGTCATGAGAGATATCAACATCTTTCTCTTCTAACCTCAAAAATTTATCTTTTGTTTCATCCTAAGGATTGTTATGAACTAACTCATCTTCCATGGATAGGGTTCTATGGATTCCTTCTTAATCCAATTCCTCGATCCTGCAACTTTCCATAAATACCCCAAAGAAAACCAGATCGTGATACCAATATAATATTTAAATTGTCAAGGATATTTCACTAGAACAACTCATCACAACAGATCTAGTATTACACTAAAATATTTTATTAATGCATGTTTAATTCCTTAGATCTCAGATTTATTATCACTAGCTTATCTCTCAAATTATGAAAAATAACCTAATATGAAAATGAAAGAATAAGTAAAAGAACACAACATCCACACAAATGAAGGCGAGATGTATCCTGTAAAACCCAATATGGGAGAAACCCCAGATAGAAGGTGAGACTATGATATTCTCTCTTTTCTTCAGTGATGAAATGAAAATACAAAGAAAGAGGCACTCACTATGGATTTTCCTTTAACAATTTGTCCTAAATGGCTACTACAAAATCTTGTTCCTCTTTTTTTATACTCTCAAATCAACTCCTAGATGTTAAGCTCAACTATGGAACAAGTACAATGCTAATGAATGGAACCCCTTCTCCTCCCAGCAGCTTGGTATTTAACATAACCTGATAGTTGTCTATGGTTAGGGTTTTTGCATCCTCAACCCTCAATTAGTGATAAGGTTTTGGACCTTCTAGAATCTTCTTGAAAGTCCACATGTGTCTATCCCATCATGTGTGAGTAATGGAGGTTGATGTGACATCCATTTGTACCATGGTGTTCAACAAGGTAGGTCAACTTGCAAAAGGCATAACTGATCTGGATTTATGAGCGAAACAAAATGAATAAAAAACTAAATACAATAATTCTTAACTGCAACAAAACTCCATATGACTTCGATGTGTGACCGAGAGTGAGTGCAAATAGTGCTTACCTATGTGCCAATCAAATAAATGGACCAGACTTGGTCAAGTGTTGATTGGATGATACATATGAATTCATGTTTTCATATGTGTTGACTTTGGTCACCTGTTGCAAAACGTGAAGTGAACGTGGATCATTTGATCCAATTGACGATGGAAACAATAATTATAAAAGAGGATTTAAGTTACATCTTTCGTTCTGACCCTAGAAATTAACCTTTGTGTTATTCAATATGTGAAATCAATTCTAACCAAATGATCGTGATCCCATTATAATCCAACGATCAATGTTGAGTTATAAAATTGATGATACATGTGGCTTGGTCCAATGATATAACGATCACAGTGAACTCATGATGGTCAAATGAGAATTAATTCGCTACTTTTCACTAATTTTCATTTGATTTGGGAGAAGACTCATATATTATTTGTCTTGATAGTAATGGATGTAGGTAAATTATATTTGGGCACCAGTATAGTCATTCATCCTTATGGTTTGAGCGTTTTTTTGGTGTATATAATGCAATCCCCTATTGAATATTGGGACAAATTTAGCATCCATGGAATTGATTTCATAGAGTCCGTTCAAGAGATAAGTTGGTGGTTTTTGTTTATGTTTTGCAATTTTGTAGATATGTTAACCTTGTCTTGTGGGGTTTTTATTTTGGGATTGAAATAATTTTAGGAATAAAGACACTATGGAATATAGTGATGGACAGGATATAACAAACATTTCTTCAAATAATATCCACAAAACTAGAATTTTGGGATGGTGGGATCTCTCCAAAAATACCATACCATATTCACAATGATGATGACCATGTTGATACTCTTTGCATGAATGCCAACACCATAACACCATAACACCATATCCAATATTGATCACATTGACCCCTTTTTGACATCAAAGAAAACACCATATATCCAACATTTCTCCCCTTTGGCATTGATGGCAACAATGTAAAAACCCCTTATTTTCAATCTTAATTGGGGTTTACTATTTATTCTCCCCCTTTGATAGCAATGGAAGAAGGGATATTTCAATGTTCCCCCTGAGGTTATGCTCCCCTTGTCCATGTACTCTTTTTATGATGGTGCTTGTGCAATTCAATTAGGTATGGAGATTACCCCCAGTTTCTATATAAGGTTTTCAAAAGTACTTATGGGAAGAGGTTTTGTGAATATGTTTGCAATATGTTCTTTAGTATCCACATATTCCACTTCAACAATTTTTTGAGATACTTGTTCCATTAAAAAATGAAATTTCATTGGGATATGCGTGGTTTCAAGTACATGATGGGATTTTTAGAAAGGTTTATAGCATTGGTATTGTCACAATTAAGAAGAATTGGATGATCATACTTTACTTGTAAGTCTTTTATAGTTTGTTTCATCCAAATTACTTGAGTGAAACATGAGGCATCATCAATATATTCAGGTTCTGTAATAGATAGTGATGTGGAGGGTTGATTTTTACTTATCCATGACACAAGACATTTTCCTAGGAAAAATGCTCCTCCATTAGTGATATTTCTGTCATCAATACTTCATTCCCAATATGCATAAGTATATGTAGTTAATGTGAAGTCTTATGTTTTTGGATACATCCAAAATCTAAGGTGTCTTTGAGATTTCTAAAAATCCTTTTAACTGCCTTCATATGTGTCTCTTTAGGTGCATATTGAAATCTGGCCACTAATCCTACAACTTGCATGATATATGGTCTTGTTGTTGTTGCATATAATATGATACCAATGATTGATTTGTACATGGTTTGGTCCACCTTTAGTGATTCATCATCTTTTCTTAGTTTGCATATTGTAATTATAACCGTGCTCATAGGTTTTCAATATTCCATTTGAAATTTCCTCAACATTTCTTTAATGTATTTGGTATGAGATATGAATATGCCTTTGTATGATTGTGAGATTTGTAAACCTAAGAAGAAAATTCAAGTTCACCAATCATCGACATTTCAAATTACTTTTGCATTTCTGTAGAAAATTTCTTGCTTAGAGGGTTCAAATTACTTTCAAAGATGGTATCATCCAGATACACTACAACAATAATCATATTTTGATTTTCAATTTTAGTGTAAAGATTGTTGTCAATATATTCTCTTTTGTATCGTTGTTGTTGTAGATTACTATCAAGTCTTGAAAACCATGCTCCAGGATCTTGATTGAGACCATACAATGCTTTATTTAATTTACAAACATAGTGTTGATTCTCTAATAATATAAATCCTTCAAGTTGTTCTATATAAACTTCTTCTTCTAAATTTCCATTTAAGAATGATGATTTAACATCCATTTGATATATTTTAAAGTTTTTAAAACATGCAAATGCCGAGAACATTCTGATAGCTTATAATCTGGCTATTGGGGGAAATGTTTCCTCAAAGTCAATCCCTTCAACTTGAGCATATACTTTGCACACCAATATTTCTTTATTCCTTATAACTTGACCATCTTCAATAACTTTATTTTTAAAAATCCATTTGGTCCCTACCACATTTTTGCCTTTTGGTATTGGGACAAGCTCCCAGGTTTGATTTTTCTCTATTTGATCAGGCTCTTCATTCTTAGATTTGATCCAATATTCATCTTTGTTGGCCTCTACAAATGTTTTGGGTTCTATTAGGAAGAGCATTGTTTGTTCTGATTCATATGTTATCCTTGTTCTTGTTTCAACTCCAACACTTTTGATGCCTATGATTTGACTTTCAGGATGATTTCTTTGTACTCTTCTTGATGGTGCATTTGACTCTTGTCTTGGTGATGTTTTCTCTTCATTTTATTATTCACTTTGTGATTCATCTTCTTATATTTCTTCAATTTATTCTTCATCATCATCATTTATTTTCCTTTCATCAAATTGTACATTATCTTGAGATTTGATTCTTCTTGATTTTAGATCATCCACTTTTACATTTGCACTTTCCAGATTTTTTTGCAAGCTCGGGTTATAGAATCTGTAGGCCTTTTTGTTGGATGAGTAACCAAGGAATATCCCTTCATCTGATCTAGAAGCAAATTTTCCTAGGATATCATCATCTCTCTTAATATAACATATGCTCTCAAAGACTCTGAAGTGTTTGACTGATGTTGGTATGCCAAACCACAACATGTATGGTGTCTTGTCATGGTTGACTCTAAGTTGTACTCTGCTAAGTATGTACACTATTGTATACACTACTTCTCTCTAATATATATATGGGAGTTTGGATTCATTTAACATAGTTCTGGATGCTTCTTGAATAGTTCTATTTTTCCTCTCAGCAACTCCATTTTGTTGAGGAGTTCTTGGAGATGAAAAGTCTCTTTTAATTCCATGAGTTTCACAAAACTTGTTGAACTTATTTGAGGTAAATTCCTCTCCATTGTCTGATCTTAGGAATTTGATTTTGAGGTTACTCTCATTTTTGACATGTACTTTGAAGACTTTAACTTCAAATGATTTTTCTTTTTCTTTGAGAAAGGATACCCAGGTCATTCTTGTATAGTCATCAATAAAAAAAATGATGTTCACCTTGTATGCTTTTAGTTCTTGTTGGGCCACATAGGTCATTATGAACAAGTTCTAATAGTTTTTATGTAAGGTATTATTTTGTCTTGAATATTGATTTTTTTTTTCTTTCCATGTTGGCAGTGCTTACAAACAGAGTTTGAAGGTTTAATAATCTTTGGCATATATTTCACAACTTCCTTTTTACTAATTTTTATCAAATTATTGAAGCTTATGTGTCCCATTCTTCCGCGCCATAGCAAAATTTCATCTATTTGACTTATGCAACATTTTTCTTCTTCTTCTATGTTTACGATATATACATTGGTGTCCTTGGTGCAACAACCACTAATTTTCCTGAACCTTCTTTTCTAATCTCAGATCTTTTAGAGTCAAATATATTTGTCCTTGATCACATGTTTGGCTCATACTGAGGAGACTCGGTTTCAAATTTTCAACTAATAGTACATTTTCTACTTTATCTCTGTTATTTCCCAGTCTGATTGTACCCTTTCCAAGTATCTTGGAAGAGACATCATCTCCAAAAGTGGCCCTTTCTTTTTCTTTCCTTTTCAGACTGAGGAATTTGTCTTGATCTCATGTCATATGCTTTGAACATCCACGGTCAACATACCATTGAATTATTTTATTTTTATCATATAAGGATACCTTACACTCTGTCTCTTTTTATTTCCATGTCTTTTTATGCTTTTCTTCTCGTATGTTGGAATACTTCATGGGATGATTTAGTAGTCTACAAAAACTATCTTTGTGACCATAATTGTTTCATTTGTAGCATTCAACATTGTAGTAATAAAATGGAGAGAATGAATTATAGTTTCTATTATCACATGAATTTGTCATGGGTCTTTTGTCCCTTAGGTTTTATTTTTTATCCTTTAGTCTTTAGGTTTTCTTGATTTTTCTCTTTATGATTTGCTTAGTGTTATAGCAAGATTTGCCTCACCATTGCTATTTTGCAAAGAGGGACTTTGTCCATTTCCCTATGTAGACTCGTCATCCCTTTTTGATGAATCTATAGATAAAAAAACATATTTTTCCACATATACACGCCCTATCTACTATACAACATGCGTATACACGGGCTGCTCCACTACAACCCACGTACATCGGGATTTGTGCCAGAAAATACAAATATGGAGTCAGGTTTCCATGTCACGACAGAAGATTTTTGATCCTTCTCCTTCCATATACCGGAAACGTTTCGACTCAGCCCTTCAGTTGCATTTTGAAGGATATAAGAGAACAATTCCGAGCTATGGAAAAGAGGAGAAAGCATTCAACTCTGAGAGAAAAGTTCTCTAGATAAATTACTTCATATTGAATCTGCATCCCTTTGTTCCTCAAGTCTTAACACAGTGTTCAACCCCCAAACTCTTTCCCTATTGTTGAGAGAACCTCATTGTCTCCCTTCTATGAGCTTGCCTTTGGTGGAGGATTGAAGTGCTGGAGGCCCAGTTGGAAGGAACCTGGTTTCTTGATTTCGAACCGTGCCGACACGGAAGTATGTAATGTTGTCACTTCTGATGATCATTTATTAATAAAAATACTCTCCTTTCCTATCCAATTGATATCGTGCAAATATATGATTATTATCCATGGGCATGTTTGTTATGTTTATTAATGGATTATGCTATCTAATGTGCTAACCCCTTTATATTATCACTATATGCTTGCTCTGCTTGTTTCTTGAGAACTTGTTGCAGGTATAAAGCTTTGGTTCAAAGTGCCCAATGGTGGGACATCATCAAACGTTGGATCGAGGTAGGCCTCTTTCTTATCTTGCACATTAATTTATATAGCATATGTTGGAATTGAGTTGATTTCTGCAGTCATACCTGTCTTTTGTGGTTCACCCTTTCCATAGAGAGTTTTTCTCTCATAACAAAACTGGCGACTCCCCTTGGGAGAGATCTTGTTTCTAAGGGTTGAAGTACTTTTTCTCCTTGCATTTATCTTTTTCCTTTGTGTTCCTTGTCATATCACTGCTTGACATATTTTGTTCACTCTGGGTCTGAGTTTTTAGCCTTTTTACCCTTGCCTAGCCTTGTTTTCAAGCCTGTACGCGCCCTATTGCCTTGACAGTTACATACATATGCGTGTTGTCTCATTGCAAGCTACGTATATACACAATGTTTCCTTGAAAATTCACGTATACCACTTTTCCTTACCCGTTTTCTTGTTTTTGTGGTTGCTGGGTGGGATTTGATGATTGTTAAGCCTTCTTAGGTCTCTGTAGTGCCTGTTGAGATTTTCTGGGTTGACAGGAAACCTGTTTGGAGTTGAATTTTTGGGCATAGTCTTTCTCATTGTTTTTCATTTTTGATTTGTCCTTGAACTCTGGGCTGTTTTCTTAGCTTCTTGGTATTCTTCTTGAGTTATTTCGTTTATGAACAGTAGAATTTATATATCAGGTTGCTTTTCAGTCCATGCATTTTCTCTTTAATATTTTGAAAATACAAAAAAAATATGCATTTTGCATTGGTTGGCATTTTTGTCTTTTGAATCTTTATCATTATCTTAGTGCATTTAGTGAAAGATTGCATTTTACTTCTGAATTGCAGAGTTGAAATTGAAAATTGCACTATTTTTATACGCATATCATTCATTGAAAAGTTAAAGTTAGACTTTGCATTATATTCATATTTATTTTCTTGAAGAGTCATAACATCATGAGTTTCACTTCCATACCTTTTTGAGTAATCACGGCCAATAAAATTTACGCTTTAAATTAAAATTTATTAGTCACGATTTTATTTTTTGGGGTGCACAAACTAGTCTAGGATTTAGTGCCTTGGAATAGGATTTTGTGAGTAAACTTCTCCAAGGAAATTAAATCAACATATGTGTCTGAGACAGGGAGTTGAGAATTCCATTGTATAATTGGTAAGATTAGGAGGCTCCACTCACACCGGAGTTAATCATGAGGTCGTGTGAAGTTAGTTGAAGGGATAACCCCCAGATACTCACCTAGCATCAGAGATATTTCTATGGATTTATTCATATTTGAGGATCTTGCTAGTACCCATACCTATGTGAGAGGCGATGCTTTCAGGGTTTTGGGCTTTGCTACCCTACCCATACAGTGATCCAGACTTATGACTACTCTCATGTGCATCAGTTATACAATGGTTTATTAGTTGCTTGACTTAGGTATCTCATAGGTTACTTGCAGGGGTTATTCTGTTTGTACCTTGGGTCAGATAGGGGTCGGACAACACACAGTCCTTATGGAAGATTACCTCTCCGGGGGGATTCGGCTGACTGGTTGTTAAGCCCATGAGGGCCCTTATAACTAATTTTTTTACCTCCGAACTTTAGCGGGGAGTCTCAAGTCCCTCTTGGATGAGGCATACATTCTTTAGCGAGGGAGGCCACTCAACCACTTTAGCCCATTTGCATGCATATTGGTCATTTGAATTTTTGGTATGCTCTTTGAATACTAGTTGGCCTTAGGATATATTTTTATTTTGTAGAGTCATAATTCATCGTGGAGTCGGACCAGCATCCACGTTGGTCCCGTCGGTTGTTACAGTTACCACCGGATTTCGAGTTCTTGCCTTCTAAAAGGTGTAGATTCATTAGACGTGGTACACACACATCCACCTTTCAGACTTGTGGTTCCACAAGGATGAGTATTGAATCTAGCCTTTAGAACAATGGGAGCTCTTCTACTCCCATACCCACTATAGTTAATGGCACCCCTTCGACTTTTGCAACCGCTACAGTTGCAGTGTCGGAGGCATATAATGGTACTACGTCTCGACCTGTAGTTAATGATTCATCTCTTGCCTCGAACCATTTTGGGGGTCTTGGTCACTCACCGAGTTACAATGTTCATTCCATCCCTATGGCTTCTAGGCCATTTTCATATGGTATGCCTAACTTCACTTTGCAATTTTCGACTGCCACCCCAACTATTGGCCCTAATGCTAGCATTGGACTTGGGGGCACTACACCTCCTTACACTCCATTTCCATTTGGTGGTTCTCGTATCCCTCAAATGAATCCTAATGTAGCAAGTGTCCTTGCTTTTAACCCCGGGTCTAATCCTCTTACTGTTGGATGGAACAACCAAGCTGGTGGACAACTTCCGCCCTACATCCCTACCTCCTTGGTGTCGATTCCGACCAATAATTTTGGCATGACGAATCCACTTCAATCCTCCGGGTTCCCACCTGGAGGAGGTTAGTATTACACTTTGGGAAACCCCCAACCTGGATCCAATCCAGTTGGGGGCACTTTTTACAACCCCCAACCTGGATCTAATCTGGTTGGGGGCACTTTTTATAACCCCCAACCTGGATCTAATCCGACTGGGGGAAATTTCCATAACCCTCATCAGAAAATTTCTGTTGAAATGATGCCCAACCCACCTTATAAAAATCAGCCCAGAGGAGGGCCTTATAATCCCAGACATGGCTATGGTTCTTACCAAAATCCTGGATGGGATGCAATTCCGTAAGCACAATCTTTCACGGGAGGTTGAGGCGAGATGTCGCAACCACGTCTCCCTTTTCTGGCCACGCTCATTCTGCCAGACTTGTCTAAGTTAATGAACGACCTGGTCATTCATGATCCCAGATGGCCCCCCATCCCCACCAAAATTCCTTCAGACATTCCAAATTTTGAAGGCAGCAATGGAGAGGACCCTGGTGATCATGTCACTACCTTTCACCTTTGGTGCTCATCGAATTCCCTGAATCATGATTTGATTAGATTACGATTGTTTCAATGCACTCTCATTGGAGTTGCTTCGCAATGGTATATTGAGCTACCTAGGGGGACAGATGGGTCATTTAATCAGTTGGTTATGGTCTTTCTCAACCACTTTCAATTGCCCATTCGTTATGATGTTGGCCTTGAAATTTTGTCGACTTTACGCCAGGACTACCACTTATATCTTGGATCATATCCAGGAGTGGCGTAGATGGAGACGATTGATTAAGACTCCTATACCCCCGACCTTTCTCCTAGAATGGTTCCTAAAGTCTTTGCACCCTCCTATCTCAAAGGACGTTGCTACTTCTGGGGTCTCCAATGAGGCATAAGATATCTTTAGAGCCCAACAATTAGATTTAATATATGCTCAGTTCAGGATGTTATATCACCTTCTTCCAGAAGCACCGCGGTCAAATTATGATCCTAGGAAAAAACTCGGACCTCATGCCGATGGCAATGTAGGATCCGCCAATGTAAAGTCTGTAGACTCGGTGACGAGCCACTTGAATAATTTGTCTCTAAACCAGTCTGCCAGAGGACCAACTTCGTCTATGTCCTCCAATTCCGCTCAGTCAGTGGATGTACATTCCGTGCAATCGTCGAAAAACCCAAATGGTGACCAACGACCAGATGGGAATAAAAGGAAAGGTCGAAATAATCATAAGGGTGGAAAAAATGGTAATAAACCCAAGGACAAAGATAATAATGGGAAAGCAAATGATAATGTTGGAGAGGGAAAGAAAGAGAAACATAAGGTGAAGTTTCCTTGTAAACATTGTACCGATGACCACCTTACACATTTATGCCCCAAACTCGCAGAGGCTGTGAGGCTTTTAAATCTACCGACTGTTGTGCTGACAAATCCATTCCCACATAACCAACAATTAGCCTTAAGCTCTTCGAATGCTGAGAATGTGTATGGTGGAAGTCAAAACCCACCGTCGCAAGATGGTGATCGTGCTTGTATCAATATGGTCGACACAAAAATTTATATAGCCACCCACTCTCGAGATTGTAGCTCTTCAAAAGCTAGTGCCGGTCTAGAAGCTCCTCCTCCCCCTTCAGAGACGAACTTACATATTGAGAAACCAGAGCCACCGCCTCGTATTCCGAAAGGAGTACTCAAGCGCTCTACTCACAACCCTAATGCTAGAGCCACCCATAACTAATCTATTATTGAGGATCTGGGCCAAACCGCTTATGTGATGTCGGCTTTGGAGGTACTCTAGACATGTCCATCATAGAGGAATGCCTTACTCTTTGCTTTAGGATCTCTAGAACCTAGTGGCTCGAAAGTTATCAAGTTTGATGTCACAGATATGAAGCCTTTCTTACATTACCATGTGGCTTTCCAAATCCACGTGGAGTATTCCAAGTATACTATAAAATGTGCGGTCGTTGATGAAGGCGTTGCCACATGCGTGATGTCCCTGGTCTATTGGAAAGCTCTTGGTTCTCCGACCCTTTCCAAGTCTTTGAACATTTTGACTACATTTGAAGGTCATTCCTTCCTCCCTCATGATATTCTCCATGCCTTTCCGGTCCATTTAGGTGGGAAGATGGTAGAGGTGGAAGTAGAGGTAGTTGATGTGCCTCTTGATTATAACCTGTTACTAGGTCGCAATTGGACCTATGCTATGGTTGTTGTTGTATCGTTCATCTTCCATACACTTTGTTTTCCTCATCAAGGGGATATCATGACTATCGACCAGTTATCCTTTGCGTACTCTAGTCCTAATGCATCTATTGGACCGTCGATCCCTGTGATCGACAATTCTCAGCAGACAACTGAGAATATCGGTGTTAGAATGTATTCTTCCCTTATGGGTTCTTTCGACTTCTCGACACCGAATCACCACGTTTACGCCATGTCTAGTAGGTCTGCTTCGACAGTGAGGTCAATTCATTTCTTCACTTCCTATTTTAGTGACCCATGGACCCTACCTTCCCCAACTTTGTCATGTGAAGGTCAGTGGCATGCTGGCATGCCCATGCCACTATCGGCGACAGAGATTGCATATCAAGTTGTTCTTGACTCTTCCGTCGATCCAGATCCTTTTACCTCACTGACGGACAAGGAGGATCCTGTTCTTAGGCCTTTATGGGCCACCTCGTTGTCTTGTTCGCATGATTTCCTAGATGAGACTTTTCCTTCAGAGGAAGCCATCCTCGAAGCCATGAATGGTTCTGATAGACCTTGGGGTGATATGCATCATCGATCTTATTTTCTCCCAATTCTTGAAAGAATCAAACAAGATGATTTTCGATCTACCTTGAGCGAGATAGTCGGTCATGTCATAGTTCCACTTGATACGCATGGAATTTATTCCGAAGGAAATATGGCGATTATTTCTCCTACCGTCTCGATTGATATCTATCGTGCCCCTGGAAAGATTGAGAACGTAAATATAGGTGCAGATTGTTTGCGAGAAGAAATTCTGATCTACACCGATCTCTTCAAATAATTTCGAGATGTATTTGCTTGGTCATATGAAGAGATGCTAGGGATCGACCCTCGTATTGTTGAACATGAGATTAGAACTTATCCGGATGCTAAAACTGTTCGACAACGTCTTAGAGCTGTGAATCCTAGGAAGGCCCCTACTATTAAGGCATAAGTGGAGAAGCTACTTAATGCTGGCTTCATCTACCTGGTTCCTTTGACCGAATGGGTATCCAACCCCATTCCTGTGAATAAAAAGCAAGGAACCATCCGTGTGTGTATGGAATTTTGCGACCTGAACAAGGCTTGTCCTAAAGATAACTTCCCCACGCCTTTCATTGATCAAATTCTTGACAAGTGTGTGGGAAGCAAGATATTTTCTTTTATGGATAGATTTTCAGGATAAAACCAAATCCAAATCAAACCTGAGGACCAACACAAGACAAAATTTATGTCCTTGGGGTACTTTTGCATACCGGAAAATGGCTTTCGGCCTTAAAAACGCCAGAGCAACCTTCCAATGTGCCATGACTTTCTCTTTTCATGATATTAAGCACACAGTCGAAGCCTACCTTGATGATCTTGCTGCTCACTCTCGCAAGAGAGTGGATCATGTTACACACCTTTAGCTTGTTTTTGAAAGATTTTGTTACTATAGAATCTGGTTGAACCCTCACAAATGCATCTTTTACATTAAGTCTAGTCGTCTGTTAGGATTTTTATTTTTCGATACCGGGATCATGGTAGATCCTCTTAAGGTTGAGGCAATACTTCAATTGTCTCCCCTGCACACAATTAGATAACTTTAGGGTTTACAGGGGAAAGCTAACTTTCTACGTCGGTTTATAGTGAATTATGCCAATATCACTAAGGGTTTCATGTGCCTCTTGAAGAAAGACACCGCTTTTATCTGGGATGAGCGAGCCCAAGATTCTTTCAATGCTTTGAAGAAAGCCTTAGTATTGGACCCTCTACTGAAATCTCATGATTACAGTAGAGATTACTTGCTTTATATCGCCACGTTTGAAGAGATGATTGGTATGGTTCTAGTTCAGGAGGATGATGAGCTCCATGAGAACGTCATCTACTATCTTAGTCGAAACTTAGTCGACCCTAAGCTTAATTACTCTCACATTGAAAAGCTAGCTTTGGATGTCGTTCACGCAGTCCAATGTTTACGTCACTATATATTTCTTTGCAATACTATTGTTTTCTGATGTCAATCCATTTCAATACGTCCTTACCAGGCGTATCATAGGGGGAAATATAATAAATGGATTGTCATTTTACAAGAATTTGATCTCGACTTCGCTTCGGCAAAGTCCAAGAAATCACTAGTCTTCGCAGAGTTAATATCTGATTTTCCATGATTAGATGAGGATGTTATCCATGTTGATTCGTTTGCGTATGAACACATTTTCCTTATCTTGTCATCCAACCCCTAGTATGGAGACATTGATTTATATCTTCAAACCTTGAATTTCGCCCAACATCTCTCGCGAGATGATCGATGACATATTAGATACCAAGCCAAGAAGTATACCATCGTCGGCGACACTTTGTATCACCGAGGAATAGATGATATCTTGCATCATTGATTAACTCACGAGGAAGCCGAGTCATTCCTAAATGATTGCCACAAAGGGGCTTGTGGTGGTCACCTATTCGGGCTTGCGACAACCCAAAAAATCTCGTGAGTCGGTTATTTCTGGCCTACTATATTTAAAGATTGTATCAAAGCGGTCAAGAAGTGTCACCCCTGCCAGGTGTTCACTCAAAAAATGCACTTGCATCCATCCCCTCTTCACCCAGTCATTACCGTCGGTCCCTTCACCAAGTGGTGGGTAGATTTTGTCAATTGCAACCCAACTTCGGTTGGGGGGCATCAACATATTATCGTGGCCTTCAACTACTTTAATAAGTGGGCCAAAGCCATGCCTACCATGAAATCCGATGGGAATACTATTGTCTTTTTCGTATTCAATCAAATTATTGCCTGGTTTGGTATCCCAAGTGACATTTTCACTAGTCATGGCAGTCACTTTCAGAACGAAATGATGGTAGAACTAGCATCTAAGCTGGGGTTTAGACATGGTCATTCATCCCCTTATTACCCCCAGAAAAATGGGCAAGTAGAGGCTGTCAACAAGTCTCTCGAGATCATCTTGCAAAAAACTATCATTCAGAGTAAGTATAATTGGCACATCATGCTATATCCCGTGCTTTGGGCATACCAAACCACGATTAACACTGCCACTGTTTTTTCCCCTTTTCATTTAGTGCACGGTGTGGAGTCAATTCTTCCTATTGAATGCGAAATCCCTTCTATTAAGTTGGCATTCACGCTCCTACTTGATGCTTTAGATCTAGAGCGATGCCTTGTGCACCTAAAGAGTCTTGACGAGCAGTGTCGGGACGCTTTTACGGCCATCGAGGTGAACAAAAAATGTGTCAAGGTCCAGTACGACAAGTTTGTCTGTCCCCGGTTGTATGTTGAGGGTGACTTGGTCCTCTTGTATGATCAAGCCAAAGAACCGCTAGGGTCAGGCAAGTTTAAACCCATGTGGCATGGTCCTTACATCGTGTGACGTGTTCTAGAAAAAGGAGCCTACGAGTTAGAAGACTATGAAGGGAATAAGTTGGCCGAGCCCAGAAATGGGCTCTACTTGAAAAGGTACTACGCTTGAGCCCTAGGCTTGGGCAGAACTCTTTGTATAC
>JASDQU010737715.1:15124-25374 GCA_032191745.1 Picea mariana | reverse complement strand
CTAGTAGGTTCTTCTTCTTGGCATCCTTCTTATTGTTATTTGGATTCAACTCTAGATGTATCTTCCAACGCTTACCTTTGGTGTGACCATCAATATCGATATGGTTGCAATCATTTTTTGGATCCTTTCACTAATGTGTAGTGGCTATCATCTTCTTATATTTTCCTTTCCACTTGATAAAAGACTAGCCTAACATCTTAGGCTAGTCTTTTATCAACAAAAAGCTTGCTAGAAATTCACTTTTTATGTAATTTTTAGAATATAACAGTTGCTGAAATAAATGTAAGAATATAAGTAAAGACACTGGGATGATAATCAAGACAGTTGAGACATAAAGAAATCCTTTATTTCATTCCAATTCACCAAAGAGTCATTTTCTTTACAAAATCTCATACATAAATCTTGGACCAAAGTCAAACTTAGACATCCCCGATGGAACATACAAAAGGACCTCTGACAGAAAACCAAAACTAAACTCTAAAAGCTATATCATCTTGCCACATATTGTTTCCCACTCGACTCTGCACAATAGCCTTTATCAATCATGAAAATTAATTCAATAACAGGAAAGTCTACACATACTATCAAAGATATATCAACACCTCTGAAAAACAAGTGTCTAAATGATTTGATTCAGCCCCAAATATTGTTGTCTACAATAAGACCTTTCTTACAAAAGAGAATTAGGTTGTGATGAATATACAAATGAATGAAAACTGAACTATCTCAACATAAACTCAAAGAGAAAACCTTAGCATGCTTCTGCTTCTATCCTTATCTTGTTCCTCCCTTTCCTTTTTCTTTTAACAAATTAGAATTGGTTGAAGTAGTTGAACCAACTCATTAGTTAAGTTAAGTAAAGACTCAACTAACTTTAGTTAGGGGGAAAAGTCATAATCATAATAAGGGTCATAAATCAATAATAACTAGTAGGTGGGACCCCTTGTTACCCCCTTTAGTTTATAACAATCATAACATAACCATTACTTAAGAAAAACATACCTCCTTGTGTCTTCCATCATCATATTTACTTTTGGCAGTTTTAGCTCATGAAATTGAAATTATTTAAAAAATAATGCTCATATATCTAAAATAAAACATGTTGTCTAAAGATCCCTGAAGTCAATTGTCATAAATCCATAGATAAAATAACAACTCATAAGCCATATTTCCCTATCTGCGATGCAACCATTTTTTAATCCTTCTCTTTGATAGAAGCGTAATAGGCCTCTATTTTCAGCCTTTATTTGAATATCTCACTCCTGCATGCATGATTGATTAGTAACATTCTTTTAATTAACCATACATGACAACTCTTTTAAAATATGAAGTGGATTTTTGGCTCAACAATATATCAGACTCATGCAATCCAATCCATACAAATTTTTTTATCATTTATCACTGAGCAGGGGGTGAAAAAGGGTTCTGGGATATGTGAGGGGGTTGTATTGAGGGAAAATATGATATAGTGAGGGGGAAAAAAGCATGGTCACTTCTCAATGATAACAACAATCAGCTGGAAAAAAAACCAATAAAACATCACTATAATCCACACCAGCCACTGTCAATTTCAGTTGCCTTAACACCAACATTCTCTTTACTGTAATTAATCTTAGAACAGGGAGTGGAAAAATGAAATGGGAATATGAGGGGATTTGTAATTTGCAAAAAATAAAAATCATGGAAAGGAAAAAAAACGATTATTGTTCATGAAATTAATTGAGTGGTCCATAAAACACTTTGCCAAAAAGGTGCATCAACCATCATTCATTTTGACCAAATAACATTTTTTGTGAATTTAACTAGTTCTTTGTTCAAAATCAAATACCCAACACAGTGTCACCACAAGATAGTATGTATTCCACACAATTTGTAAGGGCTTTTGTTCCTTTCATTTAATTTTGTTTTCATTTCATAACAATTTTTTAGCAGTACCCATTTCCAATCCGTAACCATTAAAAATCAACCACTGCCTATAATCCACAAATATACCCTAATTCATATTTCCAAAATAGCAATGAAGTCACAGTATCATCGTCATCGGGTCTGTTATTCGGATGCAATGACCTTCATTAAATAATTAAGGACAGACACCCAAAAACACGATCAAATTGCCAAAACCTGAATTGACTATTAAACAAACAATAGCCTCCAACCACCACAAGATATGCATCGAATAATTCAATCATGCAAGTGTAAATCCATCACTGTGCAAGCCCAATCGAATGTGACTAAAACAAAACCTAGGCCACCCAGCCGACCGATGAGGTGCTAACAACAAGACTGTATCAATAAATGATTGGGTTACAACCAATTATGCTCAAGAATCTGTGGGTAACTTTGAGTCTGAGCACCCAATCCATCTTTGTTATACACAGTGCGTAGCCAACAAACACAATGAGGAAACATCTCCATTCAACAAAAACAATACACATCCACTGGAATAACTCATCCATCATGCCGAGCCATTGATTAAATACAATATCATTGTGATCTTAGTCATACAGCAATTGACTATGTTGTGCAAACCCAAGTTTACACAGTTGAACAAATATAAAGATGCAGTGGAAAAATTCTCTACAGTGATCCAACTCAATAGTTATTCGGCCCGAAAGAAAAACACAGTTACCACCCATTAATTCATTTGCAAAAACACCATGCACACACGCGGTATGTGTGAGAAACATCAAACCTTTGTAACCAATGCCATCTAATCGTCCAAATAATTCTCAGTGCAAATATCTGAGACTATGTATTAACCAAAGAATGTGCCACTGTCGTAAATGTCAATTACCCTAACAAGTTGTGGTGATTACACACACCCACACATCAAATCCAATCAGGGTAGAGGCCTTCCTCATTAAAAAAATGAGTTATTAGCATAAGGAGGTTGACTTTACACTTTGAAAGTGCAATTTCACAATGTAGGGATTATCATCATTATCACAGAGGCAGTAACAAAATTCCAAACCAACACGACTGCCATACGCCCAACTGGGCGAGTCTGTATCCAAAGTGGTCAACCATACATTAAATCCATAATACCCCATAACAACTTGACAAGCCCAACAATCTTCCTATGAAACCCCAGACTGGATGGTTAAGGGTTTGCTCGGTAGCCATCCCAGGAGGGCTAGAGCCGATTTTTCATAATAGTGAAAACTTCGAGGCCAAAGGTGTACACCCAAAGAGGGTTATGCTTCATTTGTGGACAACAAAAAATTCCAAGACAGGGGCCATAACAGGAGGTGAGGATTTAACTTGGCGTGGCAGTGTTATTTTCACGCAGGGTATAACCCTCGTTCCCTTTGATCAACAACTTCAACACAGAGGTGAAGACAGGGTCTAGTAAGAACAAGAAACTCACTTCGCGACCTCTAGTGGTGAAAACCACCAACTTCCCACATGTACAATTCATGGTGAAACAAACTCTTCATTCATTTAACCCCATAAAAACCCATAGACTGGATACAACAATGTGAAAGCATGGAAAAAAAACACCAATACCAACGAGGATATTATAAGAAAACCAACAAGGATAACAAAGATCTCTTGTGACTACTAACACCCAGGATAACTAGTAATTCTATGAATTCAACACCATTTCGAAGAGAGTCATCAACGTTTCATCACAAACACCATTACACAGTCGCAATACTTGAGGAAATCATAGATGATATACTTGAGCCAATATCCATTTCATAACCAGATAAGACTCATGAAGGGCTAAAAAAAATAACATACCTGCAATCAAATGTCTTAAAATGCAAATTGGCCAAGTGGTTCCTCACTGCCGAGAAATCAGAGCATAACCACAATAGTAATGTTTGGGAGATAGCTTGACTAGGGCGACGTCCAATGGTAGGGGTAAGGCGATGTGTAGTAAATGCTCATTACTTACCTACTGCAAGTTCATTCAATTTTTTAGTACGCGCCAGTTACTAATCAGACCAATCATCCACCTTGAACCGACAACCTTTAATTTCCAAGAGCGCCACTCGTATCACATATCACCACCTCTAATATGTAGAAACACATACCAACCATGCTATATACAATCTTGACAATTCGTATGGCTATCCTATGTTAGCTCGGATTTGCCACAACCCTTTTTAATGCACATAGTATAGCATGTTAGCATAGGAAAATTTCTTATTTTAGTTTCTTTTATTTTGTTATTACTAACATGTTTCTGTTGTAGGTGTCATGAGAACAGTCAACAATGATAACCATGATAAATTTGGTATTACTTGATCTTGGAACAACAAAGGAGCCCTGTATAACATGCCTGATCCATTATCCAATAAAACAAGATATTGTCAACCATGAAGGTAGTATCGAACAGTAACATAACATCACTTAAACATCAGACTTGATCTCCAATCTACAAGGGGTCCCACCTACTAGTATTATTTAGCTTTTTAAAATAATAGGCTTTAGCAACACTTTGTGGGCCAAACTTCATGGCGAATTTAATTGTCAACAACATCTACCTTGGTACTTTTTACCTGGATCTTAATATGGAAGAGTTTTTTAATTTCCTTCTATTCTTTGTGATGAAGGATACTCAGATTCACCTCCTTCTATTGAAGTGAAACCATTATTCTCATCCACATCCAAGTTGCTCTCTACCTAGTTTCATGAATCCTTTCCTAGTAGGTTCTTCTTCTTGGCATCCTTCTTATTGTTATTTGGATTCAACTCTAGATGTATCTTCCAACGCTTACCTTTGGTGTGACCATCAATATCGATATGGTTGCAATCATTTTTTGGATCCTTTCACTAATGTGTAGTGGCTATCATCTTCTTATATTTTCCTTTCCACTTCTTCTATCCCCTCCTTGGAAGCATCTTGGTGGTATTTATGTTTAGAACAACTTGGATGTCATTTCTTATCTCCTGTGTTCTCTAAATATTGTGCTTTCACATAGGCCTCATCAATTGTCATTGGTTTGAAAAGTATCACTCGATTTCACAAATGGCTATGTAGAAACCCCATATACTTGAGGAGTACATATGGGTTCTTAGGAGAGATACCCAACATGATCATCATATTCATGAATTTGGTGGTGTACTCTTGCACACTCTGTTGTTTCCATTGCCTAAAGTGATGCCAATTGATCCATTGGTACTATACATACTTAATAGGGTAGAATTGGGAATTGGTGAATATTTTAAAATCATCTTACTTAGTTATTGGGGGATCACCATCCAGCCTAAGTATCTTTGTGTGGATTTCCCACTAAGTTAATCCATGTCCCTCTAGTTTCAATCGAAAAAATGAAATTTTATTCTCTACATCTATTTTATGGACACTGAAATACACTTCTAACTATTGCAATCAATGATTCAACTTAACAACATCGAGCTCACCTTGATAGGTCTTGGTGTCCACTTTCACTTCCATTTTAAATAGAGGTTGTGAAGGAGTGCCTTGGTTTCTCTTTCTTGGGATCTTTTCTCGACTCCTTTTGTAGGCCTTCATTGTCTCTTGGTTTCTCCTTAGATCCAACTTCTGCGTTAAATCCACCAACCTCCTCAAAAGTTATGAGCTTATTTTCTAGATTCATCCTGAGGAGGTCCATGTCATGAGAGATATCAACATCTTTCTCTTCTAACCTCGAAAATCTCTCTTTTGTTTCATCCTAAGGATTGTTATGAACTAACTCATCTTCCATGAATAGGGTTCTATGGCTTCCTTCTTAATCCAATTCCTCGATACTGCAACTTTCCATGAATACCCCAAACAAAACCAGATTATGATACCAATATAATATTTAAATTGTCAGGGATATTTCACTAGAACAGTTCGTCACAACAAATCTAGTATTACACTAAAATATTTTATTAATGCATGTTTATTTCCTTATATCTCAGATTTATTATCACTATCTTATATCTCAAATTATGAAAAATAACCTAATACAAAAAATGAAAGAATAAGTAAAAGAACACACCATCCACAAAAATGAAGGCGAGATGTATCCTGGAAAACCCAATATGGGAGAAAAACTAGATAGAATGTGAGACTATGATATTCTCTCTTTTCTTTAGTGATGAAATGAAAATACAAAGAAAGAGGCACTCACTATGGAGTTTCCTTTAACAATTTGTCCTAAATGGATACTACAAAATCTTGTTCCTCTTTTTTTATACTCTCAAATAAACTCCTAGATGTTAAGATCAACTATGGAACAAGTACAATGCTAATGAATGGAACCCCTTCTCCTCCCAGCAGCCTGGTATTTAACATAACCTAATAGTCGTCTATGGTTAGGGTTTTTGCATCCTCAACCCTCAATTAGTGATAAGGTTTTGGACCTTCTAGAATCTTCTTGAAAGTCCACATGTGTCTATCCCATCATGTGCGAGTAATAGAGGTTCATGTGGCATCCATTTGCACCATGGTTTTCAACAAGGTAGGTCAACTTGCGAAATGCATAACTGATATGGATTTATGAGCGGGAAAAACTGAATAAAAAACTGAATACAATAATTCTTAACTGCAAAAAAACTCCATATGACTTCGATGTGTGATCGAGAGTGAGTGGAAATAGTTCTTACCTATGTTCCAATCAAATAAATGGACCAGACTTGGTCAAGTGTTGATTGGATGATACATATGAATTCATGTTTTCATATGTGTTGACTTTGGTCACCTATTGCAAAACGTGAAGTGAACATGGATCATTTGATCCAATTGATGTTGGAAACAATAATTATAAAAGAGGATTTAAGTTACACCTTTCGTTCTGGCCCTAGAAATTAACCTTCCTGTTGTTCAATATGTGAAATCAATTCTAACCATCTAATCTTGATCCCATTATAATCCAATGATCAACGTTGAGTTATAAAATTGATGACAAATGTGGCTTGGTCCAGTGATATAACGATCACAGTGAACTCATGATGGTTAGATGAGAATTAATTCACCACTTTTCATTAATTTTCATTTGATTTGGGAGAAGACTCATATATTATTTGTCTCGATAGTAATGGATGTAGGTAAATTATATTTGGGCACCAGTCTAGTCATTCATCTTGATGGTTTGAGCGTTGTTTTGGTGTATATAATGCAATCCCCTATTGAATATTGGGACAAATTTAGCATCCATGGAATCGATTTCTTAGAGTCCATTCAAGAGATAAGTTGGTGGTTTTTGTTTATGTTTTTCAATTTTGTAGATATGTTAACCTAGGCTTGTAGGGTTTTTATTTTGGGATTGAAATAATTTTAGCAATAAATACACTGTGGAATATAGTGATGGACAGGATATAACAAACATTTCTTCAAATAATATCCACAAAACTAGAATTTTGGGATGGTGGGATGTCTCCAAAAATACCATACCATATTCACAATGATGATGACCATATTGACACTCTTTGCATGAATGCCAACACCATAACACCATAACACCATATCCAATATTGATCACATTGACCCCCTTTTGACATCAAAGAAAACACCATATATCCAACATTGTTCCCCTTTGGCATTGATGGCAACAATGTAAAAACCCCTTATTTTCAATCTTAATTGGGGTTTACTATTTATTCTTCCCCTTTGATAGCAATGGAAGAAGGGATATTTAAATGTTCCCCCTGAGGTTATGCTCCCCTTGTCCATGTACTCTTTTTATGATGGTCCTTGTGCAATTCAATTAGGTATGGAGATTACCCCCAGTTTCTATATAAGGTTTTCAAAATTACTTATGGCAAGAGGTTTTGTGAATATATCTGCAATATGTTCTTTAGTATCCACATATTCCACTTTAACAATTTTTTGAGATACTTGTTCCATTAAAAAATGAAATTTCATTGGGATATGCTTGGTTTTCAAGTACATGACGAGATTTTTAGAAAGGTTTATAGCATTGGTATTGTCACAATTAAGAAGAATTGGATGATCATACTTTACTTGTAAGTATTTTATAGTTTGTTTCATCCAAATTACTTGAGTGAAACATGAGGCATCATCAATATATTCAGGTTCTGTAATAGATAGTGATATTGAGGGTTGATTTTTACTTAGCCATGACACAAGACGTTTTCCTAGAAAAAATGCTCCTCCATTAGTGATATTTATGTCATCAATACTTCATTCCCAATATGCATAAGTATATGTAGTTAATGTGAAGTCTTATGTTTTGGATACCATAATCCAAAATATAAGGTGTCTTTGAGATTTCTAAAAATCCTTTTAAGTGCCTTCATATGTGTCTCTTTAGGTGTGTATTGAAATCTGGCCACTAATCCTACAACTTGCATGATATATGGTCTTGTTGTTGTTGCATATAATAGGATACCAATGATTGATCTGTACATGGTTTGGTCCACCTTTAGTGATTCATCATCTTTTCTTAGTTTGCATCTTGTAATTATAATTGTTCTCATAGGTTTTCAATATTCCATTTGAAATTTCCTCACCATTTATTTAATGTATTTGGTATGAGATATGAATATTCCTTTGTATGATTGTGAGACTTGTAAACCTAAGAAGAAAATTCAAGTTCACCAATCATCAACATTTCAAATTACTTTTGCATTTATGTAGCAAATTGCTTGCTTAGAGGGTTCAAATTACTTTCAAATATGGTATCATCCAGATACACTACAACAATAATCATATTCTGATTTTCAATTTTAGTGTAAAGATTGTTGTCAATATATTCTCTTTTGTATCGTTGTTGTTGTAGATTACTATCAAGACTTGAAAAGCATGCTCCGCGATCTTGATTGAGACCATACAATGCTTTATTTAATTTACAAACATAGTGTTGATTCTCTAATAATATAAATCCTTCAAGTTGTTCTATATAAACTTCTTCTTCTAAATTTCCATTTAAGAATGATGATTTAACATCCATTTGATATATTTTAAAGTTTTTAAAACATGCAAATGCCAAGAACATTCTGATAGCTTATAATATGACTATTGGGGAAAATGTTTCCTCAAAGTCAATCCATTCAACTTGAGCATATACTTTGCACACCAATATTTCTTTATTCCTTATAACTTGACCATCTTCAATAACTTTATTTTTAAAAATCCATTTGGTCCCTACCACATTTTTTCCTTTTGGTATTAGGACAAGCTCCCAGGTTTGATTTTTCTCTATTTGATCAGGCTCTTCATTCTTATATTTGATCCAATATTCTTATTTGTTGGCATGTACAAATGTTTTGGGTTCTATTAGGAAGAGAATTATTTGTTCTGATTCATATGTTAGCCTTGTTCTTGTTTCAACTCCAACACTTTTGTTGCCTATGATTTGGATTTTAGGATGATTTCTTTGTACTCTTCTTGATTGTGCATTTGACTCTTGTCTTGGTGATGCTTTCTCTTAATTTTATTACTCACTTTGTGATTCATCTTCTTATATTTCTTCAATTTATTCTTCATCATCATCATTTATTTTCCTTTCATCAAATTGTACATTATATTGAGATTTGATTCTTCTTGATTTTAGATCATCCACTTTTACATTTGCACTTTCTAGATTTTTTTGCAACCTTGGGTTATAGAATCTATAGGCCTTTTTGTTGGATGAGTAACCAAGGAATATCCCTTCATCTAAACTAGAAGAAAATTTTCCTAGGATATCATCATCTCTCTTAATATAACATATGCTCTCAAAGACTCTGAAGTGTTTGACTAATGTTGGTATGCCAAACCACAACACATATGGTGTCTTGTCATGGTTGAATCTAAGTTGTGCTCTACTAAGTATGTACACTATTGTATACACTTATTCTCTCGAATATATATCTGGGAGTTTGGATTCATTTAACATAGTTATGGATGCTTCTTGAATAGTTTTATTTTTCCTCTCAGCAACTCCATTTTGTTGAGGATTTCTTGGAGATGAAAAGTCTCTTTTAATTCCACAAGTTTCACAAAACTTGTTGAACTTAATTGAGGTAAATTCCCCTCCATTGTCTGATCTTAGGAATTTGATTTTGAGATTAGTCTCATTTTTGACATGTACTTTGAAGACTTTAACTTCAAATGATTTTGATTTCTCTTTGAGAAAGGATACCCAAGTCATTCTTGTATAGTCATCAATAAATAAAATGATGTTCACCCTGTATGCTTTTAGTTCTTGTTGGGCCACATAGGTCATTATGAACAAGTTCTAATAGTTTTTATGTAGAGTATTATTTTGTCTTGAATATTGATTTTGTTTTCTTTCCATGCTGGCAGTGCTTACAAACAGAGTTTGAAGGTTTAATAATCTTTGGCATAT
>JASDQU010737715.1:0-12824 GCA_032191745.1 Picea mariana | reverse complement strand
GCCCTAGGCTTGGGCAGAACTCTTTGTATACGAATGTAATTTAGTGCATATACATATCTTTTCCCTTTATTTTTGTCTTTGGCTTGCTTATCGAGTTTTCCCTTTATTGACAGATGTCAACAGAGTCTTCGGTCTACCTAGGATTCGTTAACGAAGCCAGTCTTCATACATGGAACTTGGCTTTCGTCGCTTGGGTGGTTTACTCACTCGAGGGTCTACTAGTGTCTTCAGGTGGCGTATGCCTAGGGCCATCCACGAATAATGTGGCCGAATATAGCGTCGTCATAGAACTTTTGAACGATGCTATCTCCCATGGTATTCTCTCTTTAGAAGTTCGCCTGGATTCCCAGTTAGTAGTATGTCAGTTGAATGACCATTACCGCGTGCTTGATCCTACTTTAGTTCGTCTATTTCTATGGGTACGTCTTTTAGAACGATAGTTTGATTTTATTACATATTATCACATTCCTAGGAGTTCTTATCATGTATCTGATGCCTATACTAATTATGTTTTAGATTGGCATTTGTCACATTAATAAATCAAAGAAAACCATTAAATCAATGTACACATTGTAAAATATAAGTAAAGCCGAAGATCCTTTTTCAAATATATTTCAAAAAATATGGTATTTATATTACAAAATTGGGGCTAAAACCCTCAATACACATATACAACCGATATATAGATCCCACGACATCTACACCTATGGTGTCGGATGTGTGTTATGATAACAAACCACGACGTTTGCAAGATGCCGAAAAAATTGTACCCATGCTCTAGGTACACCCACCACCTGTCCTTGCATGGCTTCAGGTAGATCCTCTACCTGAACCATTGGAATCCTCTACGTCAAATGAGACAGGTTTCCCTGCACGTTTTGTAGGACTCTATCGGCTTCTCCCCCCCCCCTTCATCACCTTGGTGCCTCCAGCGATGTCGAGGTAAACATGAGTGATCTCGATGATTGATGTAACAAGGATGAACCTGTGATGTTGGTAATCATGAGCACAATGATCTTAAAACTGAGGTTATTTATGGCCTGGATAGGGAGTTGGCTTCCCACCTTGGGAGTCCTTGCCACGTAGTGGGCATCAATATACTCCTCGATATTCATTCCACTCCCTACTCCGCGTGACTTGAGGTTTACAACCTCTCCTCGGTGTGATAGACCAGTTAATAAGTAGATGTCCTCTACCTCGATCCTCAATGGTTGGCCATCGAGGATAAAGATTTCGCTATCAGGGTCCCACTAACCCACCAACATCTCCAACAACCTCACTTGGGCTCGCATTCCTTTGAGAACCCAAAATTTGTACAAGCCACATTTTTTTAGAGCCGCTTGAGCCACCGGATCTAGTTCCACAACTACATCAACCTCCTCGTGCTCTCGCTCTCTCCATTCAAGAACCAACCTGCAAAGGACAAATTAATTTTTGAGTTAAAACCCTTATTTTTGGTCATTTGCGTACTTGTACGTGGCTTCCCTTGCATACATTCGTGTATAGAGCTACATATACGCACCTTGTGGTTCACAAAAAGGTGTATACTTTGTCATATACATGACCTAAACAAAGGCAGCCCACGTACACCGAAATTCCTAATTTACATCTTAAAAAACTAAAAATTTGGAACCTAATTCAGAAATGTAATCCACTGAATTTGAAGAGGATGAGAAGTAGAGATACCTGATCTAGACGATTTGTGATTTCGTTGCCTGATGGTCCCACAATCGCCATTTGAATCTTGAAGGTATTTTTGTCCAAATTGCACTATTTGGGTAAAAATCAAAATGGTATAGTATTTTTTTATTTTATTACTATTTATAAGCTATTTTTACCCACTTTATATAGTTTCATGTCATTTTTTCACTTAATGGACTAATACAAAAGTGGTTTTGAGCTGGTTTTTGTAGTTTTGACTCATTTCTTGCGGATTTCAATGTTATGATTGGTCGTTCGTCACCTCAGGTGGGTACTTTCATAACCTATCATGTAGGATAGGTATTCACTCCATTGTTCATTTTGCACTATCCTTCGACTACCTCATTTTATGCCTTAGGTACAAACCCATTTGTTGCGACACAAAACCTTATGTATGCTATAAGTAGTGTCGCTAATAAATGGTAGAGACTTACCAAACATGGGTGCCCTATTTAGATCCTCTTTTTCATTTGTTGCCCATGCCGAGTTTTTTCCTTAGGACTGGGATTCCATTATAACTTGATACATGACTTTACGATGAGCCTCATTTCTCACTCATACACATGTGGCCTTATTCCCCGCAAACTCCCAAAAACGAGTCTTAGTTAAGCTCTTTTCCGACTCGTATAAAAACCGAAAAGATTGTCGAGTGATTTGTCCCTTTCACACTTGTTAAATTGGATTTGAAAGGTCATGAGTCTTAGTTAAGCTCTTTTCTGACTCGTTACCAAAAATAGAAAAGATCGCCTAGTGAACTTGTCTTTTTCACACTCGTAAATTGGATTTGAAAAGACGTCTATTTGGCACAAGTTTACCCCTTTTTCACACCAAGTAGACTAAAAGACATAAAAAAGGACATTTTTTGGTGTTAAGTCGTGATTGCATCTCATTCCCTTGCTTGTAGTATTGAGCCTTTAGTCGGTTCTCGCTTTGCGTTATAAATCGTTTCCTAAGCAATTTTTGCATCCTCAACCAAGCAGAGCCTTGTTTATATCCTTCACAATTCGACACCCTATACCCTGGAGGGAACATCACCCCGAGTGTCCATATCCCGCATGCATTTCCTTGCATTGAGCATAGGTATGCTCCACTAATGGAACTAGTTTTGCTTACTTGCGACACTTGCTCCCTCCTCTGTATCATAACATTCATTTGTTATGAGAAAGCAAAAAAGATGGACGGGAAGGGATTAATATATTATATTTGGCAGCAGTCGTGTCGCCTTTGAACATAGCACAAAGTTATTAAGTCTTGGTGTCATCATAATTTTTGGTTTAGCATGGCCTTAGGAAGTTGATCTCGTTATAGAGTTTTCTCTGCCGACAAGTTACTCTTCTAGTCCATATAGAGAACATTATCGATGCCTCCTGCATATGATAGTTATATCATTGGGTCTATGCTGTCAGAGTCTACCACATGTCTCATGCTCTTGTTCAAAGGAAGTATATCAACCTGTGTCAGCCACTCCTCATAACTCTTGACTTTGCATGTCGGCCATACCCTCAGTTTGTCTTAGAATCACATGATACTATGGTCTTATCATGCACCCTAGCCCTTCTTTCATCACTGGTAGGTAACCTTGAACCCAACAATCGACATTTCATCATTGGTTGTTGACTGGTTGGTTTCCCTTGTGTTTGACAAAAAGACATCTATTCACACTTTGGGATTCGTGCATTGTCTCGGATACCATTAGCCTTATTGGTGGTGTCCTCACCTTTGTCAGTAGTTTTCATCATTGGTTGCTATTTAGAGGGTCTTTTTCATGTACCGCTTGCATTTGGCACACGCCAAAGATGCACAGGGTCATTGGTTCATGAACATGTTCTTCATCCGATCTCCACCAAATTATGAATCTCTTTCTTTTTTCCTCGTGATGACTGATGAGAGATGCCTTAATGATCTCCTTTTAGCGGATCTCTTTCCATCGACTTCAGCTCATCTATTTTGGATATGGGACCTAGAGTTTTATGAGTGTCGTGAGGCTTGCAGTCATTAGTGGCAGGCTCTCTTGCCATTGACAGATGGGAATACATCAATGTATCCTGATCAATGGATTCCGCAGGTGTTCGACACCGACTCCTTTATTCACACTTGTAGGAATGTGCTCGGTGCCTTGATACCTACTTTCATTATTGGTAGGTTGTCTCACGTTTGTTAACATTATACCTCAATGACTGGTAATCAAAAGATGTCTCATTGTGTTCGACCTCAACTCCTTTATTCACATGATGTAGAATTGCACCCTTAGCGGATAGTGTAGAAGACTTGAAGACATCACTGTGTGGCCACAGCTTTCCTGAGCTGTTTCTTCCTTTTCATTGGACCAGTACCTATATGAATCCAGTAATCATGGGAGATCATATTATACCCCATGGTATACAAACATCTTCAGATTGTTTTGAGCCTGGTTTCACTGGGCCTTGTTCGTGACTATGACAACTATTGGCATGTAACCGCATTTGTATTTTCCTATTCATGGCCACAGGGTATATTTTTCACATGGATCTGCAGTGCATTCTTGGAATCCATGTATGCAAAGTCAGTACATAATGTAATGAGCAACTAATCTTTCCAGTTGGGTTTACACCAATCCACTTCTGGGTTATTTATAATGTATTTTGGCCATCACATATACTCCTCTAATCTCACACATTAGGGGGCATCTGTTATAGCAAGATTTGCCTCACCATTGCTATCTTGCATAGAGGGCCTTTGTCCATTTCCCTATCTAGACTCTTCATCCCTTTTTGATGAATATACAGCTAAAAATACATATTTTTCCACATATATGCACCTGATCTACTATACAACATGTGTATACGCGGGCTACTCCACTACAGCCCATGTACATCGATATTTGTGCCAGAAAACACAAAAATGGAGTCGGGTTTCCATGTCACGACATAAGATATTTGATCCTTGGCCTTCCATATACTGGAAACGTTCCGACTCTACCCTTCAGTTTCATTTTGAAGGCTATAAGAGCACAATTCCAAGCTATGGAAAAGAGGAGAAAGCATTCAACTTTGAGAGCAAAGTTACTCTGGAGAAATTACTTCATATTGAGTCTACATCCCTTTGTTCCTTAAGTCTGAACACAATGTTCAACCCCCTCTTTCCCTATTGTTGAGAGAACCTCATTGTCTCCCTTCTATGAGCTTGCCTTTGGTGGAGGATTGAAGTGCTGGAGGCCCAGTTGGAAGGAACCTGGTTTCTTGGTTTCGAACCATGCCGACACGAAAGTCTGTAATGTTATCACTTCTGATGATCATTTATTAATAGAAATACTCATTTCCCGTCTAATTGATATCGTGCAAATATATGATTATTATCCATGGGCATGTTTGTTATGTTTATTAATGGATTATGCTATCTAATGTGCTAACCCCTTTATATTATCACTATATTCTTGCTCTGCTTGTTTTTTGAGAACTTGTTGCAGGTATAAATATTTGGGTCAAAGTGCTCAACGGTGGAATATCATCAAACATTGGATCGAGGTAGGCCTCTTTCTTATATTGCACATTAAATTATATAGCATGTTGGAATTGAGTTGATTTCTGCAGTCATACCTGTCTGTTGTGGTTCACCCTTTCCATAGAGATTTTTTCCCTCGTAACACTTAAGGTTAGTCTAAACAAATAAAGACTTGGGTTTTTTCTTACCTTTTTGGCCCACACATATGATTTTAGCCTAGGTTCATTTTATGGTTTATGTCTTTGACTCATCTTTTGACTTGACACCAAGCATTTTAGACTCCATGATCCTAACGACCTGAAAAGCCACTCCATCCACTCATTCTCCTTATGCTTTCCATGCCGTCCCTATGTTTGTTAAGGGGTTCAAATCAAACTTTGAAAAGGGCGCTACCAACTCACTAGGCAATTCCGTAGCGCACCTTTGTCCTATGCTCCTTTACCATAATTCGCCATAATCAGTTGATGTAATGTTTTCCATTTTTTTCAACGCCCTTGTCTTTAAAAAGGAATATTGAGATTTGGTCATTTATGAGCTTCCTAACTGTTTATCAATTTGAATTTTTCCTCCCAAGCTCGGTGCTGTTGAAATCACTCATTCAGATAAGTTGTGGATTGTGCTACGGGATCGAATGTTAGAGATGAATTGGAGGATGAGGTGGATGTAGCAGTTCCATAGCTTGTTGGAGATCTTCCATCATCAACCACAACCTCCAGGTATTTTGTGAGTTTTTTTAAGCTGCATGGGAAAGTGTTAAAATACACCTGCCTCATCTTTTGGTAGCGCAAGGTGCTACAGATTACATATTCTCTCACCCATTTTCATATTTAACTCTTCTTCCACAAACTCCATAGCCATTTTCCAACTGAATTTTTCCCATACTAAGGTCAAGCCATTTTACTCCAGAATCTTGAATGCCCATTCATTCACTTGGCTCTTATGTCCACACCATGCTACAGAAATCGCTTCCAAAACTACGCTACAGATCCCCTGTCCTAGTGTCATTTTTTCCTTGGATTTATTAGTGCCATCTTCGGTATTCACAAGATCCATGCATTAGCATCCCTTATTCACTGTGTCATCCTATGTTTTTATCTAAAAGTCTGCTGGAAGTGAGGAGAATAACAGTCCCTACCTTTTAAATATTTGATGACCATTGTATGGTGGCATAAAACTGAACAATGCATCTATGCATACCTTTCCTCAGAGTTTCTTCCTCTCATTTTTTTTAAAAATAAAAACCATGAGAACATTCTATTATTAATTTAAAAGTGATTTGGAGGAAAATCCTTGAAAGAGTAACCATTAGTCATTGTCAAATCTCATAGATCTTTGCCTATGTTTGGTTCCTTTACCCCTCATTTCTTTACAACCTTTGATCCCCTGTTTATATCCATGGAGACACATCAAAGGAAGAAGTCTCACAAGGGAGGGAGTGTGGTCAGGACTGAACCTTCTGACATGAACCTGTTTGATGCCGAGCCTATGGTCAGGGAGGTTTTCCAAAGGGTTGGTTGCCTCTCTTTTTGTCAAAACATGCAGAGGGGACACCCTGCAGTAGCAAGGAAGTTTGCATTACACTTTGATGGCATTAAGACTAAGGTGGGAAACCTTGAGTTTGAGGTATCAAAGGCGTCTATTGCAGCAACCACTGAGATACCTAATACTGGTGAGAGGTGGTTCAAATACATGATCCTCAATGTTGCGTTTTCCAAAGACTTCCTCAAACCAGACTATCAGAAAGACAATCTGTCTAAGGGAGTGCCTAGGATCCACCTAGTTGAAGGCTTTGATAAAATGTTGAATATCATCCAGAGATATTTTACATGTGAGGGAATATTTAACATGATATACCAGTATCATATAAGACTATTGCTACATTTCACTGGTAAGGATTCAATGAATATCCATTTTTATCTATTGAGGAGTATGGAAAATATGTCTGATAGAATCCAAGCCAAGTCCAAGGATGTGGACACTAGTCTCTTCCACTCTGGGTTGACCAGGATGTTGGTGATGGATGAGTTGAAGAAAAGGAACATTTCTTGGGAAAAATTCATTGTCTCTTCCCATATGCAACTAGATATAGCCTATACGCCAAAATATAGGATGCAGACCCCTTTTCCATCTAGCAGTCTTGCCCCAACAAGAACAAGCAGGAACAGAAAAATCAAAGCCACTTCACAAGACAAAGAAACCCCTAAGGAAATTGAATAAGAAGAGATGGAGGTTCATCACTCCCCATAGAGAGATTTTTCACCTCCTCTTGCACATGAATTGGAAGAAGTCCCTTCATCTACCAAAACCACAACCAAGAGGGGAAGGAAGTTGCATTTTCCTTCACCTTCTCTAGCAGCTAAGATCAGAATCATGAATCTTTTTACTAGATCATCAACCCACAAGGAAGTTGTTGAAGCAAAAGTCTTACCTAAGGCTTCAGTTCCAAGGAAAGAGAAAGATAAAGATAAAGGGATTGAGAAGCCTATTGAGGTGATAAACAGAGCCTCTATTCAATAGAAATATAAAGGTAAAGCCACTAAGAAACCTATTGAGTTTATCAACATCAACACTCCTCCTAGTAATCCCACTTTCAAAAGATTGATCAGACAACTCGGGGATGCTAGGAAAGAAGTTGTTGGTTTGAAGGAAAAAATTTTGACTAAGAGAAGAAAGATGAAGGAGCTCATGGACATGTACAATGAAACCCTTGATCTAGCATGGTATTTCAACAAGAAGAGCTCAGCATCTCCATAGGAAACTTAAGACCCTCTACAGGCAAAACAGAAGCTTGCAGCCCCAAAACAGAAAGCTCAAAGAAGAAGTGCATCATTTCAAGGATGAACTGGCCCAGAGGAACTTGAATGTTCTAGTACAAGTTGCAATAGAAAGAGATGAACCAAATGTTAAGAGGAGTACCCCAGCAGAATAAAAATATATTGCTATGATAGAGGGAAGTTCTCCTCCAAAAAGGACGAGTGCTAGATTGATGAAGTAGTTGGGGGATAAAAGATCCTTTTTTGTGGGTGATATATTTTTGCAAGTTTGAAATGATCAAGGAAGTATGATTTTTCCACCTATATATGCATCTATAGGCTCCTAGTCCATGAGCTAAGTTTTTTTGTGTTTTTGAAGAATTGATTACATCACACAGAAAAAACACAGAGATTCTGTAGCACCATGGCACTACGAAATTGTATATACAAGATGTTCTGTAATTGCGCTATTAATGGCACTACAAAATCTCCTAGCCAAACTCAACAATGGTGCTATAGAATCTGCAGAGCTATTTTATGGATGGCGCTACAGAAAGTGCAGAGTTGTTACACAGGAGTGGCGCTACAAAAACAACAGATTCGTTACACAGGAGTGGCTCTACGAAAACTGCAAATCTATTTCAGGGGAGGCACTACAAAATCTACAGAGCTATTACACAGATGCGCTACAAAATCTACAGAGTTGTTTGATAAAGGGCGCTATAGAATTGGCTACCAAATGCACTACAGAATGGCACTACGAACTTGTCGTTCCTGTCAAAGGTTCAAATTCATGAATCCTTCCTAACTTTTGATTATGTGGAGAGAAGCAAGGATCACAGGTGGCAGCTTGAAAGAAGCATGCGAGCATTGGAGGACACTTGGCACTGAAGAAGAATGCACCTAAGCTAGAAGACATGCCATTTATTTCTTGTTGGAGTGGTTCCCAACATGGACCCTAAATTGTAGTAGTTTGTTAAGATTTGTTAGTACATGTGTTAGAATTGTAGTTGTTTTGGAGAATCCTAGGATAGGAAGGCTATCTCACACCTCTATCTCTTTCATTTTGTCTTTTGATTATAAATACATCTTAAAAATGATTAGAGAGGCTCGAATGGTTGAGCAGGGATCCGTGATTGTAATATTTTGACTAAGTAAAGTTGTTATCTAGTTATGTATTGGGCTTGAGACATTTTGACTAATAGAAGTCAATTTCCTTTTATCATCTTGTTGCCTCTTATACTGAAATACTCATGATTGGATGATCCATATGAGATTTTGTGGTTGTATTATAATGAATGTTTGATTGTAATGCTGCTATTAATGATTTTCAATGTTCTTAAACTTTATGTTCAAGAAGTTCTTGTGACTGAGTTTTCTTCTCTTGGATGCTTGAAGACCTGATGTTAATAGCAGACCTTTCCACTTTCCTCACTAAGTCTTCCTCCTATTCACTTTTATCCCAAACCATTGACTGAATTTAATCAAGACCTCATTTTCTTATGCATGCTAACCCAGATTTCTGAGTTAAAACATTCTTATTCTATTTTTTGTCCATTTGACCTTTAATCAATCATTTACATTTACAAATCTTTTTTATGGGTACTGGGCTTATCCTCTTGCAATCTAAGGGTGATTCTCAGTGCTAACATTCTTGGCGCCATTGTCGGGGAACGAATTGAATACATTTCCCTAGGATTGAACGAAAAAACAATATTGACTATGAAGGTGCATTAGAAATCAGTACATTGAAGATTGCGGCTTGCACCTGGCGACTCCACTATTTCAATTGTGGCTCCCAAAGGTAGACACACGAGGTCTACTTCACATCTACCTCTGGAAACACTTGAAGCTGACCCAGAGAAGATTATCAAGAAAGGAAAATCTTTTCAAGAAGGCTTTTCAGCTACTATACCAGGTACTTCTGGTCAGTCACATGATTCTACTTTTAAAACTCCAGTAGCCATATCTAACCCGCCCTTTTTACCTTCTACTGAAGTTTATAGAAGTTTAGATTTTGAAAATTTCCCTGTTGAATATTTATCTCTTAGACCCCAAATCAAAGAAGAAAGTTTTGAAACACTTGTTTCTCCTGATATTGTAAAGTGGTTCAGACTTGAGAGTCTTGATGATTTTCCTACTTTGGGTTTTCCTACGCCTCCTCCTATCAAAGTTACTGATACTAAAAAAGAGGAAACCTTTTTTCCATTGGACCCTATACCATCTTCCCCAAAGACTCAAACTCTTCCTCTAAAAACTGAAACCTATCCATCCATAGTGGCTGCTAGGTATGCCCATATTATTCTACCTCAACCTATGAATTCTCTCCCAGTTTGAGACTACCTTAATTACATGCCCAAGTTTACTAGGGAGGAAGACACAACTACAAAAGAACACCTTGTAGATTTTTATAGTTATGCAGATAATCTTAACATTGAAAATGAAGATGTATGGATGAGAGTATTTGTTCAGAGACTTGATGGTGAGGATAGAAAATGGTTTAGGGGTTTGACTCCTGGATCTATTGTTGGGATTGAAGATTTTGATGATTCCTTCTTGAGACATTGGGGGGATAAAATGGATTTCCTTTATTATATTACAAAATTTGGATCACTTAAGAGGAAAGAAGGGGAATCTATTTCTGAATTCTCAAAGAGATTCAATAAACAAGATTCCCACTGAAATAAATCCTACATAAACCTCTGCTAGTGCTTTTGACCCTAAGTTCTGCCTCATGTTGATAGAAAGAAGATCTACCACTTTAGCTCATATGCAATACGTAACCTTAGAAGTAGAATTCAATATATTGGCAGTTGAAAAATGTAGGAGAAAGTATGATAGAGATAGAAGGAAAGGTAGGGTTTAATCTTCAACTTATGAATCCCATGTTGTCCACCCTCAGGTTGATGAACTTACAAAATTGGTAAAATCATTTTCTGCTGAAATGGAGAAGTTGAAACTTGAAGGATAACATAATTATAGAAACACACAGAATCATGATAATAGAGGAAATTTCAGAAGACCAAATAATGCTCCTCAGGTCCTCCAACGAGATCCAAGAAATAGGGATAGGGATGATAAAAAAGTTCAAACCCATCTCCAAAACAACCTTGTTGTTGATGAAGAAGGAGAGGATGAAGAAACTGATCCTAAAATCCATTGTCTTGGTGACACCTCTTCATCTCCTCATTTGACTCAATCTGCATATGAAGAGTCTCTCATGGATAGTCAATTAAATGAATTGAGTAAAGGAGAAAAAACAAATGAAAATCCTAATAGATACAACCTAAGGTCCAAAAAGAAAGAGGGAAAGACTAACACTTATGATCAACCCACTAAAACAGAAAATTGTGATAAGACTATGACAACTAGAAACAAAGGAAAATATGTGCAAAGCCCTCAAACATTGGTTAACAGCCCTGCCCCAGAAGTTAAAGAAATTATGAAATCCCCATCCTCCTTTAGCTTTGAAAATGAAATTCAAAAGATCAAAATACTTGTACCTTTTTTGGAGCTGATTAAGAATGAGGAGTTCAAAAGACACCTTTATAAAATGTTATACCCTAAGCCTTCTTCTAATTCCACAGAGTAGAAGCCATCCAAACCTTATCTCTCCCTAGATCCATGAAATATGTTCAGTCTTTCTTGGGGAAAATCAATTTTCTAAGAAGGTTCATTTCAAATTTTTGTTGAAGTTGTAAAGCACAATACAACCATGCTTAGGAAAGGAAATGAGGTCAAATGGACTATTGAGTCTCGCGACTCTTTTGATCAAATAAAAAAGGCCTTGACTGAAGCACCTATGCTCATCAAACCTGACTACTCCAAGGATTTTCTTATATTTTCATTTGCTTCCTTTGACATAGTGGTTGTTGTTTTAATGCAGAAAAATGCAGAAGGGTTAGATCGGCCTATTTCCTTTTTCAGCAGGGCATTAAGGGATGCATAAATGAAATATAATATCATGGAAAAGTAGGCTTATGCTTTGGTCAAAGCTCTCAAGGCTTTCAGAGTTTATGTTCTGTATTCAAAGAGTGTTTCATATGTCCCTTCAGCCTCTGTGAAAGAGATACTTATCTAGCCTGACATAGATGGGAAGAGTGTTGGGTATGTGTTATATTCTTTGCATGTGTGTGTGTGGGCGCGTCAGATATGACAACTGTGTTTGACGATCCCTGTAGTAGTGTTGATTGTGTCGTGTGCATCGTGTGCTTTTCTAGGGGGGTCCTAGGGGGACAGGTATGCACCCCCTGGTTATGTGCAGCGTTCGGGGCAACGCCCTGAAATTTGTTTTTGGGTGGTTTTTGCTATTTTTAGCGGTTTTGTAAATTAATCCCGGATTAAGGGATTAGGGTTTTGGTATCTACGAAATACCTAAAAAAATTGTATATATATTGTGTGGTGAATGGCGAAATTCGACATAATGAATATAAGAAAGGTTTTCCCGGTTGAGGGTTTCCGGTATAAATCTCTGTGTACTATATGAATGAGCCACTGATTAATTTCTGTTTTGCTTAATAATCTATATGCATTGCTTTACTTCACAGGTTTAAAACTTACATGTGGTATCCGAGCTCGTTTTTGGCTTCAGAGGGACACCTTTGTTGTTGAGGGTTTGGCTTGGTCTTGATAGATCAAGTTTATGTTGGGTCTGTGATAAACCTGGGTTTAGTGGGAGCTTTTGCAGTGGAGTTTCGAGTATAGAAATAGGAATGTTGATCTCATATAGAATCGATATAGAGAAGTTCAACGGTAAAAACTTTGAGCTATGGAAGCTCAAGATGGAGGACCTTCTTGTAGACAGAGAACAATGGATCGTTGTGGATCCTGGTACACAGCCTACTGGTACACTGTGTACTAGCACATAGGCTACTGGTACACAACCTACTA
>JASDQU010737714.1:139765-149860 GCA_032191745.1 Picea mariana | reverse complement strand
TGGTGTCCTCATAGGTTCAAGTGGGTGCTTGAACACATGGAGTTGTAGCTTCCTTCTAGTTGGTGCTAGAGAAACCAGGGAGTTGGTGCTTCCTTCTAGTGGGTGCTAGAGAAAATAGAGAGTTGGTGCTCTCAGCAAGTTGCAGCTTGCAAAACAGAGGTTGTAGTCTCACATTGAGTTGGTGCTCAATTATAGATGATGTATAAAACTTACAAGACTGTCTATCATTTTGAAGAAGAAGAGGTTTTCTCCTTTTATGGGTTTCCTCATGAAAATCTGTCTCTGTGTATATATTATGTGTGACTGATGATCATTATTTTATATTCCATATGCTGTATAATGTTGATGATCACTTGAAGAAAGATTGAGAATGTATTAATAGACTTAAATTTTTTTAAATACAATAACAATTGATTCACCCCCCCTTTTAGTTGTCTTAGTAATTTCAACAGGGACTGCCAGGAAGATGTGATAGTCATTGGAACTGATTCTCTATACATATGTGTGAGAGTCTGTTTTGAAGAGTGCAATTATTTCTGTGTAAATTAATTTTTATGTGTGTAAATTAAATTATTTTGTGAGTGAGCCGCCTTACTCCCATAGAGAAAACTCTTTTCCATGCAGAGTAAGAAAGGGCACGTTACCAGATATTTAAGAGGCTGACTGGTGCAATAGATCAATAATCAGAGCAATTACAACGAAATTTTTGTTGGTTCGTGCACGCAAAGTGGAATCTGAAGGGCGAGCCTTCCATGGACTGGTATCTTCAATTCATCAGGAAGGACATTACATCCATTCATCAGGACGCCTATGGCAAGGGATTACTTATGGAATCATTATGATCTGTTATTCATCTTACACAACAATTTCTTCTCACCGGAAGAATGGCGATATGGCCATTGATTCCAGGATCTTCTTCAACCTCGCTGGAGTCACGGATTCCATATTCCTATTTACGTTTTGCCAGATTGAAGGACTATGAATGCGTCAAAATCTAAATGGGTGGTTATATTAATTAATTACTTATATTAATTGATTTGTATGAATTTTGTCTGTAAAATTTTATTTTGTAGAGCCAATCAATGAACATAATATCATAATCTAAATTAGTGGTACTTGACGTACTTCGGTGCCATAGGAACACTTCACTGCTTTGGTTATGCATATTTTGTTATATGCTGGTGTATCTTGTTGTGCTTTGGGCTTCAAGAACAACAATGATAGGTTGTCCATGTATATATTATTGTATGTGTGTTTAGAAAAGGTCAGTTGTACGATTGACTGCTGAAAATACCCAGTAATGAGATCACTGTCCTATATAACTGTTGAAATTTGCTTTTAGGGGGAATTCCACAGATGGTAGTGTATCCATAGGATAATTCATTATCAAGATTGTCCTTCGGGAGGTCGAGAATTGTCAATTCTACAAATTCGTCAATGATGGTCAGAAGCAGTGTTATCTTAAATGAGTTGAAAGAGAAGCTCGAAGTTGTAGAGAAGAAAGAGGGTATACCGGAAGATTTCTGAGTGGATAGGAGTGCTGATGAAGACCAGTTAAACAAAGAAAGAAAATGATTAATATTGTAATTTGTTATTGAATGTTGTAAGTTTTTATAATGTAAGCATTATGGGAAGGTGTTGGAATAATATTTACAATAGATTGGTTTGGATTTGGTTTGAATCTGTTGAAGATTTGTAGGAGGTTGTTGAGAGATTCTCTCAACAACTATCTCTATGTTTGGAGATAGTTGGATCTGATTCCAACTATATATACATATAATATTGTGTGTCATATGTATAATAAAAATTATTATTTGTGTGTTATAGCTGTTCTCACAAACTTTAAGATTCCTCATAGATAGAACGACCCATCATTAACACCATATCCACAACTTTCAAATAAAAAATTAACAGTGATAATGCACAAGAATGGATCTGCACTGTGACGACAAATGTCTATATATAGATGTATATATATTTGACACCATGATACAGAACCAAAACCTAAATATGTTTTTGCATTAACATCTCAGTATTGAAATCACACTCTGGTCCCAAACCTAAATGCGTTCCTAACGGAGAAAAATCAAGGACCCGGTTACAAGAAAAAAATTAATAAGGAAAGGAAATATCAATAAAAATTCAAGAAGACTGATATTAAAACGATTTAAACCCATAATCTTATTTCTTGCGGTGCTAGGATAGTTTGATGTAAAAATTTAGGAAGCTCGATCCAATGCTCTATCTATGTGTACGTTGAGTAAAAACCCATTGTAGCTCAGTTAACCTGGAAAAATATTTGCAGGTGTAACTGGTAGTAATCATTAGACAACTCGAATATCACAGAGTGCTGCGTGGATATTAAGTTCTGGTATGCAGGGTTAAGTATTCCAAACGAGGTTTTGTAAAAGAAATATATATAAACTTCCAGTTAGACCTACAAATTCTAAGGTTAATCAACAAGAAGAATCAGTTCTAAGTCGAATTAACCGACGGTTAGGAATTTCTCAACAACATTTTAAAAATACATATATCATAGAATCACCGCTCTTAAACTATAGAAGGGACTTCGACAGTATAAGAGTTTTTGCAAAAACCTGTATAGCATTTGTTTAATATAAAAAAAAGATATATACGGATACTTAACTCGTCCCGAGCTCTAGTTCACGAACACACATCGCGCAGTAGGATAAATAGTAAGGAGAAGAATTATTTTTTCATTTTTCCCTTAACAAAAATCAGAATAGAGGTGGGTTACCTGAGATTTCTAGGCTTGATAAAGCTGTTGGTCACATCTTGGCTCCTCTACGATGAGTTCTCACTTGTCAAGCATAACAAGAATGAAGCATAATAGTTCACAGTGAGGTAAGACTCGGCCTTATGCCCACTATAGAGAGAGAGAGTTTCCAAGTAATCTAATACTACAACGAAAGTATGGAGATTTGTTGGTCCGATGTGGGCCTTGACTGTGGATCTGAGATTCTTCAAGATCGACGATTCACCGAGCTACTCCATTCCCACCTCCACTATATTCGTTCATATGCCACAGGATATAGTCCAACGCCCTAAAATATCATGCCTCTACTGTGGTATAGCGTCTCGTTGAACCTCATAAATTTTTAGATCTGAATATAAAAATTGTTAAGGTGATAATAGAATACATATTGTTAAAATTCACATCAATTTGATCTATGAAACATCCCACTCTCTATATGATCATTGCCTTCATCACTTAGTTGATTCTTTGGCATTATGGAGGTCATTGATTCAAGGATCTGATTATTTCCATCTCTGTAATTAGATCATATTACTATGCCATTGATACTATTATGAACATTATTAATCATCAAATCAATTTTGTTAATTCCATTAAATCTTCATGTTATCTCCTAAAATAGCACTGTCATTTTGTCAAATTTTAGGTGATAGGAAGAGGTCCAAAAATTTGTTCCTAAATTTTTTTAGGTGGGTTAGATGGTGTACTTTCTGAAAATAAACTTGGAAGAAGCATTGGATTTGGTCTTTTCAAGAAAAAGCAAGAATCTCAGGTTTTTGTGGTTTAGACGGGCCTGGAAATCGCTCATTAAGCACCCTGTAGTTAACAGGCTAAATTTGGGTCTAGTTTAACCACCGAAAGTGAAGATTTTCCAGAAATAACCTGCCTTGGGAAAAATCATTTTTCTCAGCTGTGGAAAGTCCATTTAACACGCTCAAATAGTCGATTGACAACTACACATCCTAAGATTTCCAATGGTACTTTCATATCTGAATTTGGATCTTGGGAAGACAGTCAAAAGTCCCCCGCAAGATTAGGTAGCGTTTTCAAAAATGTGAAATTTCAAAATACTCAGGTTGGCAAATTTTGTAAATGCAGAGGTTCGATAAATGCATGCACAACTGGATTTGTAAGTGTTTGATAGGTTGTAATGGAAGGCATCAGATCATGAGTAAGATCCCTGAACAAAGGGAATTTGTATTGATCTGTAAGGTTGAAGTTGCCCATCGCCAACATGCCAGAATTAAAGACATCAATCTTTCACTGAGCTGATTTCAGAGCATCAGATCTTGAGATCGCAGATGTCAAATATTTTGCATAATAGTTTTTCTGCTGGATATGAATTTGATCTCCACTGCCACGTTTAACTCATTGAATCAGTTGGATGGATATCCTCATCAACATGTCCTCTAGTTGATTGCATACAGACAAGTCCACAAATTGAGTCCACATGTCAGAACCTAATGCATCAAGTCAAACAAATCAACACCTTCCATATACAAGAAATTCATTATCAATTTGATTCTGATTAACTCTTTTGTGTCACGTGACTTTCATAAAACCAAGTTCCAAGAGATATCACTGTGATGATTTTCCATTTGAAATCCCTTTGATCTAGGAATAAAATCTTAGTTTGTTGTTATTTCTCATCTCTATCTCATAGAATTCAAGTCATTGTGATTCTCATTAAAATTAATTCGCCACAGATCCGTTTTTCGAAAGTTACAACTTTCGGTGGTTAACAGGCCTAAATTTTTCCTTCCTTAACCACCGAAATAATATCTTTCGGTGGTTAAAGCACCCCGTTTTTTCCAGTGTTAACCACCGAAAGCCTGTCACTACCAGATTTGTTGAAAAAATGCCCAGATCGAAGTTTTACTGATCCGAATCACTTGAAACCACTTGTAATGGATAGATGTTGAATTATAGAGTCAGATTCAATGTCCATTTTTGATGCATAAAGATAAAAAGAGGTGTTCAAATCAGTTTTGGTACCTATTTTGGTGGCAACAAATTAGGGTTTTGGCACAACTCAGCAAATTCGAATTCTATATTTTGGAAGAGTCATCAAATAGCCTTGGGAGGCTAGTCTGCACTGCATCGGGACTCTACTACCTCTGAAGACTATCATATGTGGGATTGACCTCATCTTGAGGATCTTTCCTTATTTTTTGTAAATATAGTTTTGACTTTATATATTTAGTAAAACTGATCCATTAATTTAGGATCTAGATACTCTGTTGTAAAAGCTATAAAGCTGAAAACAAAAGATGAACTAATGGGTTCAATCTTGGATACATTTGGCCCATGTACTTAGACTCTTATCTTGATATGAATCACAGTCTTCTTTTGCTACCAATGTCAAATTTGTTTATGTGTTACATTGCTCTGTAATTTGATTCAATTTAACTCAGATATTAAGAACTATTATCTTCTTATTTAGTTCATGAATTTGAATTGAATAATCTCTTACTATCTTGTATGACCATGCATGTTAATGTACTTGGTTATCTTGAATAGTGTTCTTCATACCCCATTCCAATTACTCTATCTGATTATTGGTTTCTAAAAGCAGTGGCTCATTTGAATGCATGATAAGTTGTTCTTCTCATTAAGCCCTTGAGTTATCCCATTGATCCATATACTTTGATTATCAATTTCTTATGTTACCAAACATTCTTAGCCTACAACCCTAAGGAGTTTCTTGGAGTGATAACACTTCACACTATCATTATTAAATCATTCGTCGATCAACTAATATCGATATCATTAGGTTCATTTACAAGTCATTTTAACCATAAGATCATCAATATCCACATGTCATTATTAATTTATTCAACTCCAACATCATCAATTTATCATTGACATAGCTAATTCCATCATATCATTGTTGATCCACCTATGAAATTTACAACAACAACCATAAATTCATGACATCGTCTATTAAAATCATGTATTGACCATTATATTATCACTATTACTCTTCAATTTGCTCATCTACCTTATTCTCTACCAATTTTCTAATTTTTTTTATCTTTATAACTACCATGTTTACTTACTCTTTTAATTTTTCACCACTTTTTTATAAATTCAATATTTTGAATCCCTCCTAAGTCTCCTCATTCTATCTCATCCATCATTGTTCCACCTCTTCCTACCAATTTAACAATTCAAATTCCTATTTAAATAGTGATATAACAAGCAATTTTACAAATAATTGGAAATTCTCCTACATATGTAGTTGCAAATTTACAAACTTGCAAAACATGATGTTTCATGTATAATAGGTCAAGATGATAGATTTGTGATGGAGATATGAGATATAAGTTCGAAAAATATCAAATAAAGTTGACAAAGGCTATTTAATGCCCATGTTTGGACCATGGTTGTTCTATTACGAAAACATTATAAGATGATTTTCCCCTTCAATCCTTATTAGCTTCAAAATGATTAATCATCTATCAATATGCCCCATCAGATTCATAGGGCTACACACAAGATCTCTATAGATGGATAAGTCTCGCTTGCTTTGCTAATCTATATAATTTTTTTTAGTCTTCTCAATGGTTTTAAATGTTATACATCTTATCTAGGTCTATCCAAAAATAACTTATACTTTATATGCCCGGTTTTAATAGTTCATATAAATTATTTTAAAACCTTATACATTTTATCAAAGTCCATGGCTAAATAATAGTATTATTAAACAAAATAATATATATTCTTAATTATATATTTATTATTATTATTATTATTATTATTATTTTGTTTACTTAAGAGCATCTAAGCCCTCAAAATCACCCTGACTATCCTACACCTAGAAGACTATATTTATTATTATTTAATTTATTCCTATAAATTCAATAATATCTAACTTACTAGATAATATTATTTCTTCCCACCATTATTATATAATAAATATGTAATTTTATAAATATAATAAATATATGAAACACCCAATGCATTCATACTTTATAATAATACAATGTATTCAACTATCTAATACTACAAAGTGTTCATACTATATAATAAATTATACTATATAAATATATGCAACAGTAACTCTTTCATGCTATATGATGTAATTCATCCATACTATATGGTAAATATATGCAACAAGAAACATTTTTGTTTTTTTTTAAAGGTTACACGTTTAAACTTATAGGATATAAGGTATATATATCTCACTAAATTTTAATAGTAAAATTATTATTATTATTATTATTATGTATATCTCTATATATTTAATCATAATTTTCAAAATAAATTATTATTATTATTATTATTATTATTATTTATAATAAATATATACAACATTCAACTCAATCATACTATATAATAAATATATGCCACATACAACCCATTCATATTCTATAAAAATGCAACTCATTCAACTATATAATAATACAATAAATTCATACTATACTTATTGATATAGGCAACATGAAAGCATCTATACTATATACTATAATAAGACTCATTCTTTTATTTATATAATAAAAGAATATATGACAGGGTTTAATATAAATAAAAGAATATATGAAAATGTGTAATTTTAGAAGGTTTAAGCAATCATTATGATTAAATCAAAATCTACTTACTAAAACAAAAAAAAATATTTTAATAACAGTTGTTTAAATAAAATATCACATAAATTTAAATATTTTGACATTATAATCATTTATTGATTGTGTATACAATACAATTTGGTTATTAATTTAAATCTTTATCTCTTAACTGTACCTTAATTCAATTTATTTAACAACTATAATTATCATTAATGAAATAATATAAATTATAGTTTCACCACAAATTACTATTATTACTATTATTATTATGTATACTTCCATATACTTAACCATAACCTTCAAAATAAATTATTATTATTATTATTATTATTATTATAAATCTATACAAAATTTAATACATTCATGCTATATAATAAATATATGCAACATACAACCCATTCATACTATATAATAAATATATGCAACACACAACCCATTCATACTCTATAAAAGTGAAACTCATTCAACTATATAATTATACAATAAATTCATACTATATTTATTAATATATTCAACCTCCAAGAATCCATACTATATAATATAATAAGACTCATTCTTTTATCTATATAATAAAATAATATATAACACTATCTAATATAAATAAATAAAATATATGACACTGTCTAATTTTAGAAGGTTTAAGCAATCATTATGATTAATTGAAAATTTACTTAAACAAAAAAAAATATTTCAATCACAGTTATTTAAAGAAAATATCATATAAATTTAAATATTTTGACATTATATCAATTATTGATTGTATACACTACAATTTGGTTATTAGTTTAATCTCTATCTCTTAACTCTACATTAATCCAATTTATTTAGCAACTATCATTATCATTAATGAAATAATATAGATTATAGTTTCACCACAAATTGCTATTATTATTATTATGTATATTTCCATATACATGGCCATAACTTTTAAAATAAATTATTATTATTATTATTATTATTATTATTATTATGCATAATAATAATAATAAATAATCTATTTTTAAGATCACAGCTAAGCCAACACACCAAATTTGGTGTATGAGACCCCCTTGTTTGTGGGACAAGGGACCCTCCTCCACCCAGTGATTTGACTGGTAAAATCTACGAAAGTATACATACCCTACCCCCCTCTACATTCAACACATTCATACTATATAATAAATATATCCAACACACAACCCATTCATACTCTATAAAAGTGCAACTCATTCAATTATGTAATAATACAATAAATTCATACTATATTTATTAATATAGACAACATGCAAGCATCCATATTGTATAATATAATAATACTCATTCTTTTATTTTTATAATAAAAGAATATATGAGACTGTCTAATATAAATAAAAAGTCTAATTTTAGAAGGTTTAAGCAATCATTATGACTAACTAAAAATCTACTTACTCAAAAAAAAAATTTCAATAACAGTTATTTAAATAAAATATTATATAAATTTAAATATTTTGACATTACATCATTTATTGATTGTGTATACACTACAATTTGGTTATTAGTTTAAATCCTTATCCGTTAACTCTACATTAACCCGATTTATTTAGAAACTATCATTATCATTAATGAAATAATATAAATTACAGTTTCACTACAAATTGCTATTACTATTATTAATATGTATACTTTGAGATACTTAACCATAATCTTCAAAATAAATTATTATTATTATGTATAATAAATATACGCAACATTCAACACATTCATACTATATAATAAATATATGCAACACACAACCCATTCATACTCTATAAAAGTGAAATTCATTCAACTATATAATAATACAATAAATTTATACTATATTTATTAATATAGGCCACATGCAAACATCCATACTATATAATATAATAAGATTCATTCTTTTATTTATATAATAAAATAATATATGATACCCTCTAATTTTAGAAGGTTTAAGCAATCATTATGACTAACTGAAAATCTACTTACTCAAACAAAAGAAATATTTCAATAATAGTTATTTAAATAAAATATCATATAAATTTAAATATTCTAACATTACATCATTTATTGATTGTGTATACACTAGCATAGCCACTAACTCATAAAAGGTTGGCTAAGAACGTGTGTCATAAAACGTCTGTGTTAATTCGTAATCCATCTGTGGTAATATGAAACGTTTGGCTGTATGGTTTAATCCTATTTAATCATTTAAAAGTGACAATTACATATCTTTACAGTAATTTTTTAATGTGATTAGGTAAATGTTAAAAAGTAAACATGTTAATGGATGTCTTGATAAATGCAAGAAAGTTAACGGATGTCTTGATAAATGCAAGAAAGTTATGAACAATAAATCTGACCCATTGATTTTGGAGGATGACTAAGAATATGCCAGCATCTTCAATGCATAACCATCAGATTAGGGTTTAAGGTTAAATAAAGTTAAAAAATCATTAATTGTGTCCATTGTCAATAGGTGAGGTAACTACACTTTGATTATTAATTTAAATTCTTATCTCTTAACTCTACATTAACCCAATTTATTTAACAACTATCATTATCATTAATGAAGTAATATAGATTACAATTTCACCACCTAGAATATGGCATATATTTTTATTATTATAATATTTTTCTTAAAGGGACCATTGTAAATTTAGTTCTCCATTACATTATAAATTGGAAGCACTCTCCATTGAATTGCATTGCAGAGAGAAAAGAACCACTGTAGATCTATATCTCCAACGAGCCTTTGCATCAGTGGAATATATAGTA
>JASDQU010737714.1:125371-135533 GCA_032191745.1 Picea mariana | reverse complement strand
GGTTCGGCCCTGATGAAGGAGGCCTCTAAATGCTCTGAAACTCTCCAAGAATATAGATCGGCCGATGGTAAGAATAACCCAGGTGCATGAATCTCCAAGATCCCTCTCAATCTCCGTATATCTGAATTTCCCACTGAATGGAGTGCCCCACTGGATAACTAAAACCCTAGCTGGTTCGGCCCTGATGAAGGAGGTCTCCAAATGCTCTGAAACTCTCCAATAATATAGATTGGGCTATGAGAATCCCGTGGGAGAATTTTCGGACTCAGATCTCAAGCAGATCTCCCTAGATATGAGTTTTACTGAATTACAAGATGTCCCCTATGGCTCCAAGACGTCCCAATCTGCAGACAAATGTAGAATGATGATAACCCTCCAGAGAATCCCTCAAACTGATGGTCCTGCCCCTTCTGAAGCACTAGATGGAGATGGGATGAGACTAGAATGGTGTGGAGGAGTCTTTCATCCCCGAGACCAAGCTGTGGAACAAGGTGAGTGGATATTTCACCACTGNCACAAGGGTTTGTACATCAAACCCCCAAACTGAATGCTCAAGAGCAATAGAAAATGCTAATCCAAAACCAGAATGAGTAATAGGTGCACCCCAACCTCTTACTTATACTTTTTCTTCTAATTCTCTGTTGAGTTAGGTTAACTCCCAGGGTTAATCTTCTATTCTTCTGTTGAGTTATCTTTTACTCCTTTCCTTTTCCTTTCTTAAGTCAACTTAAAAATATAACTTTTAACTTCTTGACTTTTCCCCCCCTTCAGTGTGAGAATATGACCTAGTGGGGGTGCCCAGGCCATTGAGTCTCATCATTACCTCTCTAAGAGGTGGGGGACATTACAATCAAAGTACTAATAGTTTATATAAAAGGAAAGAAACATGAAGAATTAACATAGGAAAATTCAATGTTGGAATGACACCATAGAGGAAGGAGGAAATTATCCTTGAGCTCATGGACCCTTGAGCCCTACAGAGGGGAGACTTAAAAAAAAAAATGTTGGAGATGGTCCCAAAGTTGGGCTCGTCATTTGGAAAGGATCTGAGAAGATGTGAAGTGACGTAAATGTGGTGGAAAATGACTAGAGGGTGAGTCAACTAGCTTTTTCAAGGTTTGTTGGACTCATCATTATGGATTTTGAATATAATCATGTTGTGGTAGTGGAAAGGATAGAATGAAACATGCTTAGTAAATAGGACATATAAGGTCCAAAACACACAAAGTAGAGATTGTTAGGAGAATTAAGGAGCATCAACACTAAGGGGAGACCAAAACTAAAATAATAGGTAGGATTGTAGGTAAACAAGGATGAAGTGACGTGTTATCACATGAAGTTGTAAAGAATCACATGTAGTTGTAAATGGTCATTCATCCTTATAATTTTGAAGTGTTCAGGGAAAGTGTTCAAGGAAACAATTTAAACACCAGTGTGCTACGAAATATGCTACCAATACATCCATGCCAAACATCCATTGTCCCCATTCAAATTAATTATTCTATAGGCTTCTTGTGTGATTGTTGAATTGTATGTGCGAGTCATGTCTGAGTCCGGAAACCCTCCCATACCGTCAATGCATGTGTCTAGTCTAACCATGTCAAATTGTAGTGCATACACGCACAAATTGAAAATATTTCAATGTTGGCCCCTTTCACATGTCATTTATATGTGCCGGTTTCAAGTACATGAGTATTTTAGAGGGGGAAATTACATAGTTGTTACCACAAAAGGGGAAAATTTATCCAATTGTAAGAAATGCTTTAACATTGAACCATGCTTGAAAGAGAGTATGATTAAATGATGTGTTTTAAGAAAATTCTAAAGTTGGAGGTAAGGAAATATCTAAAAGGTCTTCCCTAACATCATATTGTGAAATATTTTATTGTGTATTTATATTTAGCAAACTCTTCACTATTTCACCCACCACCTTAGATCGCCTAGTTTTAATAATAGGTCCAACAATTGATTCTTGGGTATCTAAACACTTATCAATTCATGATGGGATAGTAGGAAACATGCTTGGGTTGGCTATGATAGGCACATTTCTCATAGGTTCAAGAAAAATCTTAAAATTGGTTTTTTCCCTTGTATGCCCAACTTCACTTATGGGTTTAGGAATAACTATATGAGATATACTACCATCAACGTCTAGAAGTTTATCTTGAAAATAATTCTTTAGCACTTACTCAACAAGATATGTTTCTTATTCCTTTTCATTGCGAACAACCACATACAACCCATTTGAAAAAAATCACCCAAATCATTTATAGGGAATCCCACCTCCTACGACACCATAGATGTGTATTTTTCTAGGAAAATTTGTTCATATAAATAGCTCTCATATGCACCACATGGAATATTGTTAAAAAGTGGCCCACATTGAATTGATGAATTGATGATGGAAACAAGTGGGTGTGTGAGTCAAATTTTAGTCTAGAAACCCTCCCATATCATTAAGGCATGCAAATAGTCTATCCATGTAAAATTTCAGTGCATACATAAACAATTTGAAAAAATTTCAACATTGACCCCATTCACAGGTCACCATTGCCCATGTATAGACCTAGTACAATGTTTGTTCGTTGTTCCTTTTAAAAAATGGATAACGATCCCCTTCCACATATATAAGGAATCCAAATCTTTCAAAAACATTATGGACACCTTTCTCCTAGCATCAGGGGGTGGATCGGTCATATCAAAAATGGAAAATATCAAGTATTTATTTTAACACCCATAGAAGCATCCAAACCAACATCCTTTGAATCCTAGGGATTAGTAGGGGTTAAGGGATTAAAATTAGGGTTAGGTTTAAGGAGGATATGAGGGTTCCTAATTTGGTGTTGTATGTTATAGGATTTGGGTTTAAGGGTTATAAGAGATTTAGGTTAAGGGTTATATGTATTGGTGTTGATAAGGGTTAGGGGTTAAGAGTTGTAAGAGTTAGGCACTGATATATGTTAGATATTGGGGGTTTAAGGGGTTAGTTTTTTGGGTTTATATGGACTAAAAGATTGAAATAATATGGGTTATATGAGTCATATGGTTAGGGGTACTCATTGTGGATAATGGTTATTATAGGTTGAAAATTCACAGGGGTTATAAAAATTAGGAGTTATGGGTGTTATTCAAAATAAGGGTTAGGATATGTATGTCATGTTAGAGTTTAGGTGTTAGAATTACAAAGTTTAGTTTTACAATTATAAAGGTTATAGGTTAGAATAATAATGTTTATTGGTTTTAGTTGTCTATTATTATAAAGGTTAAGAGATAGTTGTTATATCATTATTTTTGGTGTTAATGGTTAAATGGGTTATGAGTTACAAAGGATTGTGGTTAGGAGTTATAGGGGGTAACTAAGGGTCATAGGAATTTAGGGTTGATACATTCTTAGGAGTTACGAGATAGATTTGATAGAGGTTCTAAGGGTTCGTTTTTATAAGTTCATATGTGTTCTAGGTTAATTATGTCATTTATAATTCCTTAAAGGTTTAAAGTTATATGAGTCATATGGTTAGGGGTACTCATTGTGGATAATGGTTATTATAGGGTGAAAATTCAAAGGGGTTATAACAATTAGGAGTTATAGATTAAATGGGTTATGAGTTACAAAGGATTGTGGTTAGGAGTCATAGGGGGTAACTAAGGGTCATAGGAATTTAGGGTTGACACATTCTTAGGAGTCACGAGATACATTTGATAGAGGTTCTAAGGGTTAGTTTCTATAAGTTCATATGTGTTCTAGGTTAATTATTTCATTTACAATTCCTTAAAGGTTTAAAGTTATATGCGTCATATGGTTCGGGGTAATCATTGTGGATAGTGAGTATTATAGGGTGAAAATTCACAGGGGTTATAACAATTAGGAGTTATAGGTGTTATTCAAAGTAAGGTTTAGGAGATGTATGCCATGTTAGAGTTTAGGTCTTAGAATTACAAATTCTAGGTGTTACAATTATAAAGGTTATAGGTTAGAATAACAATGTTTATTGGTGTTAGTTTTCTAAGATTATAAAGGTTAAGGGATAGGTGTTATATCCTTATTTTTGGTGTTAATGGTTAAATGGGTTATGAGTTATAAAGAATTGTGGTTAGGAGTCATAGGGGGTAACTAAGGGTCATAGGAATTTAGTGTTGATACATTCTTAGGAGTTACGAGATAGATTTGATAGAGGTTCTAAGGGTTAGTTTTTATAAGTTCATATGTGATATAGGTTAATTATGTCATTTACAATTCTTTAAAGGTTTAAAGTTATATGTGTCATATGGTTAGGGATACTCATTGTGGATAATGGTTATTATAGGGTGAAAATTCACATGGGTTATAACAATTAGGAGTTATAGGTGTTATTCAAAGTAAGGGTTAGGAAATGTATGTCATGTTAGAGTTTAGGTGTTACAATTATAAAGGCTAGAGGTTATAATAATAATGTTTATTGGTGTTAGTTGTCTAAGATTATAAAGGTTAAGGGATAGGTGTTATATCATTCTTTTTGGTGTTAATGGTTAAATGGGTTATGAGTTACAAAGGATTGTGGTTAGGAGTCATACGGGGTAACTAAGGGTCATAGAAATTAGGGTTGATACATTCTTAGGAGTTTCGAGATAGGGTTTATGTGCTATTGGGATTGAAAGTTTAGTTGGGCTATTGATGAAGGCTAATAGGGTAAAGTTTAAGGGGTTATAAGGAGTAAAAATATGTTGTTATATGTTAGAGTGTTCAATTTTAAGTATTGTAAGAAATATGAGTTAAGGGTTATAAGGAGTTTCAAATAAATGATAAGAAACCACTCGATGTGGGTTTTCCTACCCAAATTTCTAATTCTACGCCTAATTGATAGAGGACGAGGGTGAAAAGAGATATATATTATAGAATAAAAAATGTCTCATGTGCATTATGTCATTTACCCTGCCTCTTTTTTTGTCCCATTATTTTTGTTCCTTACAAGCATCCCTAAGGTCATAGGACACAAAATGAGTAATGACACCTTTGACATGGTATAACCCTACATTTTTGTCTATTTTATTTCAAATATTCCTTCTCCTTTTCCTCATCCAAATTTCCTAGAGGTGTGGGATGTAGTGGGAGAGGAGGATTGAATCTTAGCCTGATCTATTTGAGCTTGATTTTACTCAAAGACTCCTTGTAAAATTGAGACCTATGTAGGGTAGCTTATAAATTATGAGGGGAGTGTGGTTATATCCTCTAAATATTATAAATGGATTTATTTGTAGTTTGATAATGGAAAGTAGAGCTTAAGATTAAGAAGAAGGGAAGATTCGAGTTAACAAATGAAGCATATGTAACCGATTACATATTGAGTTAACAAATGAAGCATCTTCTTCTAGTTGGATTTTTCCCATATATATATATATATATATATGTGTGTGTGTGTGTGTGTGTGTGTGTGTGTGTATGATCCACTAAATGTTATACATTNTGTATGATCCCATAATTTGAAATGTGTAAACTTCCACATCAAGCATGGCCACACTAGAATCATGGGGTCATTGGACTCAAGGAGGGATGAGGATTTAGAATTATACATAGACGTGGACAGTTGGAGGAGAATGATAATTTTGAAGGTGTTAGGCCTCTTCCTACAAACCACCAGATCACCTCTCATTGACACTCTATGTATTGATCCCTTTTCGTTTTGGGTTATTAGTATTTTCAATTGAACACACCTTTCAATCTAGTCAAAGTTCAATTAATGTCTCTTGTTACTATAGGGTTATAAGGCCTCATCCCAATGTGGCCCATATGCCTCCAACCTTGCGATCTAATAATTTGGTGACAAGTGTCATGAAAGGTGATGACTAAGACTAGGGGTAACTTTCAATTAAAGGCTAGGAATAACCAGGCCCGCATCAAGTGAAGGAAGAAAATTAAGAAGGTACATGTGTTGTCCTATTCCATGTCAAAAACAACACATCCATTCATTGGAAACACTAAAACCCGACAAATCGATGACTCCACTAAATTAGGGTTTATGGTTTAAATGATGAATTGATGAAGGAAGAAAGTGTGTGTGTGAGTCAAATTTGAGTCCAGAAACCCTCCCATATAGTTAAGGCATGCAAATAGTGTATCCATCTGTTGGCATCCCTACATAATTTTTTGCTTTTAAAGTAACAAATGACAATTCCTGTAGCTGTCCACACCCTCATATTGTAAAAATTGCTATTTGAAGGTGACTTGTTGGTTGTAAAAAGATGTTTTGATTGTTTCTAGTTATTTTATTTTGTGTTTTCATACTTCATTCATGACTGAAAGCATGAATGAAGCATTAAAATTTTTAATCGTATTGTAATTGTATCTAAGGCTTGGTTTTTGGAAGGGTCATTGTGCTTTCAACTCTTTGAATGAATGTTGTTTTGTTTTGGATCTTATCACACATCGATGAAACATTTGTTTTGAGTTTCTATTGGACTGTAAGACTATATTTTTGGAGCCTTTATATACCAAGTATCAATTGGCAAAAGGACCATAGACTTGTTTCATTTAAAACTCTTGGTAAATCGATTTTGATTTAAATGTTCGATATGCTTTGGCTTGCAAAACACACCTTCTCCTAACCTTGGAAAATCAAGGTACCCATTACATATGATGAGATTTAAACACTCATGGGATGTACCCTGTACTTTTCTTCAGTTGTTAGTTTGAACCAACAATTCCCTCATTAAGAGCTAGGGTCTTGAGCCATGCTCTGTACTCTAAACATTCATTACCAGAAATGCCCAAATTTCATGACTGAAACCCCCATTTCTTATGTTATGGTTTCCCTGGTGTGTTCCTAGTTTTGTTTCCATCATTTTATCTCAGGCTTACCTCCTACCACTACCATCTAAACCCATAGTTCGATTCGATCTTGTTACAGTGTGTTCAATCCCATTTTTTCTTGCTAGAGACACATTTTTTGCGGGAGTGTTTCTGAGAAAACCGTGATGAATTAGATCAAACCCTTGAAAACCCAGAATGGAAATGAGCCCTTTTACCTTATTGATAGGCAGTTTCTCCAGAAATTGGATCATTGGAGAGATATGTCTCGATATTTGGAGGTAAATTTCTCATATTTTTTGTTCCGGTTGAGATAAATGTTTTTTTATTTTTATTTTTCTACAACAATTCCTGTAGATATTCTTGTGGTATATAATCTTATGCTAGAAAGGCCTCTTGTTCCTTTCATTTATAGGTCAGATCTCTTATGCAAAAAACCTTGTGAAAGGGCTATGCCCGATCAGGCTATATTCGAGCAACATGATGATGACCCTAGGGTCATTAAATCTCCTGAGCGTGAGAAGTATGTTTGACCTAATACCATTGCAAATACCATCAATAAATGCTCACACAAACTGTCAAAGAAGAATCCAGACATAGGGTTAAATAACAAAAGGGCTGGGAGACTAATCTCGAGGAGCCTACGAAATAGATCAAAATCTCATGTGAGCTCGATCGAATCGATCAAGGTCCATGAAAGCTCTGATTCCGAGATAGAAAAGTTCTTAGCAGATGAAGACCCAAATTACTCTAAACTGGATCTCAGTTAGGCTTTCAATTATGTAAATAATCTGCCACCCTGCGTGAAACACAACAAAGATTTTCCAGGAATTAAACTCAGTCAAGAGCCCACAATGGATAGTGGTAGTGTTTTGACACACAGTCATGTGCTTCCTCAACCGACTGTCCCAACTCCACAGTGTGAAGTGTGCTTACATTGGATAGGCCAGTATTACATAGATGTACTCGTTCTTCAATCAAATATCAAGGATTTTACGACTCAAATTAAATCATTAACAAGTGAAAACCATGAACTCAAAAAAAATGCACAAAGACAAACAAAGCGTTTGAAAAGGACTGGCAATGTCATAATAAAAAACATATATTATGTTAAGGCTGTGATCAACTCTGATATTCTATGATTCTAATTTAGTATGCAGTTGAAAGGTAAGATTTGTTTTTTATCTTAGTTATGATTTTATTGTTATTTTTCTAATTAATATGGATTGATTTAGATTTTTGTTGTATAAAATAAGACTAGCTACAGAATCGAGAGATTCTTTAGCTAAGTAAATTCTCATGTAAAATTTTGGAAAATATTAGTTAAATAAATATGTAATTTCTTCATTTCATTTTCTTTCAGAATATGATGTATCTTGTGGTGATCTCATAAGTTGGAGCATTGTTGGACTTAGTTAATTAGTCATTTCCTCTTGGTTCATTTTGTAAATCAAAACAAAAGTTTTATAATTTTGAAGATACAATTTGATATTGAGTGGCTTTATGACCCTCTATTTTTGTAATTTTGAGATCCCTTTGAGATATGATCCTATCTTAGAAGATAGGATGCTTAGTTTACCTGAACTCATTAAATACACACTATTTTGTAATAGAAGGATCTTTGCTGGGAGCAAGAGATGGATGGGTGACTCCAGAACTTAATGAAATAACATTTTACACATTTTGGCTTTAGCCTTTTGTTTATAATGTTATCATTTATGTTTTGTTATGTCATGATACATGTATAGAACTTATATCTTTAGATTAAATGATCTGTGATGTGCAAGATATTATATTATAAATACCATCTACAATTTTCTTCTCAAAATATAAATGATGTGATTATGTTTTCAGTTAAAACGACAGGGTTTATCTTTTGATTTTGATTAAAAATGAAATGTACAGATTACTTTCAGATTTATCTTATAGTAATTATGTATAATCATGAGGTTATAGTTTTATGTTGGTGTCTTTGATTCAGTCATTAACACCCAAACTACCAACACATCATTTTGAATTTATTTAGAACAGTCTTAAGGTTCATTGCAGGTTTCGCTCTTGGACATGGTAGTTGGATGTTCTCTAATCATGAAGATGCTTGGATACACATCACTAATTCACTAACAGGTTAGCTCATTTACATTTTTATGTCATTTGTTTATCACTAAAATTCGAATGTATGTTTAAGCTTTTGACTATCCAAACGTTTCTGTTTCATAGTATTCTTTTTTATATTAGTTTAAAGTTATAAAAGAAAAACGAAAAAATATTTTTATGTGCTTTCTTTATCTTCTTCCTCGAAGCAATCATTTTTCACATTGAGTTTCTTAAGTTTAGATTAAAACTTGCAGTTTGTATATCATGTACATAAGTAAGATAAGTAAATCTTCCATTTAAATATATCTACAATAGTTACATCATATGTATGTACATATATATATAGTGATTTATAATTAGTTAGTTATTTCATTTCTTTTATTTGTTTCTTTTAGGACTTTTAGATTGGCTAACGGAGCCATTAAACCCATCGAAACGAGTTACACCAAATGGCTTGGGTTATTTAGAAAGCCTCGGACCAGACTTGTTCTTCTAGTTGGTGGAAGGTCATTTTCGCTCGTCAACACCATGTCAAATTTTAATGCATATAGAAACAATTTGAAAAAAAATCAACGTTGGCCCCATTCACAGGTCATTGTTTCTCGTGTCTAGTCCTAGTACAATTTCTTTGTAAAATTTGAATAAAATATTTGAATAAAAAAAATTCAAAACTGCAAATTCAAGTCAAAAGAAGTGTAGTTGAATATAGAAAAAAAGAGAGGAATATTGTTTCAACACAAAGAAAAACCAACAGTTTTTTATGTAGATACTATTTCAAATTTGGACGGAAATCCCACAGAGAGGAGAGGCGTATCGAACAATTTTAGACGGAAATCTGACAGATATTTATTTGTCGCATGAAATCCCTTGGATGACATACCTACATCATTGGTATGAGATGTTTTCGAAATTGCTAAATCTAATTTCTACAATTAAAATCTGCAATTTCGACGGATTTTCATTGAAAATGCTCATAAATGGTGTTTTTTTATATTTTTCAATGAAACATAAGAACCTGACATCCACGCCGACCATTACCAGAACAATGGCTTATATTGTCGAATTGATGCCAAAATAACAACATGTTTCTTTGACAAAAGATTGGGATTGATCATATTTTATTCAAAAATGACAAAAATTTAAATTATGGTTGTCATTCATTGGCTTATACAAAATATAAACATAAAAATGTAAATCCTTGGGATGACATACCTTCATCGTTGGTATGATTAGGCGCATTCGTGTAGAGCTCCTCTTGGTTTTGAGAATAGTATATTCTCTACT
>JASDQU010737714.1:94300-125307 GCA_032191745.1 Picea mariana | reverse complement strand
CTCTCAATTTCCCCATAGTACCTAATTTTAAATTATAAAGAACATGTACCATATACAATATTATACAAAATAAAAAATGTAAAGATCATATAAAATATATAAACACATACCTCTTCTTTTCAACAATTAAATATCAGTCATCTTCTTCTTCATCCAGCTCAACATCTATATCCGGATCTAGTTCAGAATCGATTGGTGAAAGGCTCCGTCATATCAACATCATCATCGACGCCATTTTTTCTAATATAGTTATCAATATCGTCAATGAGATCTTCGTCTCCTACATTTGGATGATCAACTTCTTCAACTTCTTCGTCTGACACATCGACTACAACCACCTGCTCATGATATGCATAATCTGATCTTCTTCCTCTTTATTATCCTCATCCTTGGTTACATGATTATACTTTACTGGTCTTTCTATTGGATCATATCTAACAATGTATGACCAACCTGCTTTACCAGGTACCTCTGAGTAAAATACTTGCTCACAATGACTTGGAATAACATAAGGCTCTGTACTCGATTTGAATGCCCTTGTATTAACCATGGTAAATCCATTATCATGCTCAATAACAATTCTTTCAAGATCACGTACATGCATCCATAGCCTGTACCATTTAACCTAAAAAAAAACCATTTTAAAGGAATTAAAATCACACTCAATTATATCCTCCAAATGCCCATAGTAACTATTCTTAGTTTCTTCTGGATTTCTGTCACTTCTAGAGGAAATGTTGGTGGCCTTAAACACTGCAATTATCCCACAATCCTAGGTTTTCATCTTATCATCCAACATTTTGATACGAGATTTACGACCATTACACCACATAGCCTTGTGATGTTTCAACTGCATCATAGACAACAAGTAAAAAATATATTGTCAATTAATAAACCTCATATAGGACTTAGTAAATATATATTTCAAAAATTAAACAAACCAAATACATTGAAAAATTGGGAAATAACTAGGAAAATGTGGGTAAAAAATTTACTCGCCTGTTTATCTTTTAAACCAAAGGATAAATCAATTTCCCTTGATGTAAGATTAGGAAATTGATCTCGATGACGATGCGTTGTTTTAATCATCTTACTCACCCCTTCCCATGATAAGCTACCGAAGTATTCTTCAGTATATTATATCCAATGCTCCATCCAATCAAGGTTGTTTGCAATGTATAAATGTAAACAATCCCACTCTCGAGAAACTATATGATAAGATAACAATTTAATATCATTAATTAGCTATTGTTAATAAAGGAATAATTTAATATAGTTCAATATGAAGGAACAAAAAATGTAAAAAATCAGTATGATAAAATAAAATTGGAAAAATAAATGTGTAATATATTAAATCTATGTCAACATATAATAATTACCTTTCACGGTCCTCATTTTACCTTTCCCTAATAGGACCTCCCATTCAAATTTGTTGATGGAGTCGAGATGCCAAATGCGAGTCACATTCATATTTTCTACTGATTTAGGTAGATATTGACTAATATACACCATGCATTGATATACCATATATCCCTCAACCATAGAACCCTTCGGACGTGCTCTTTGTCTAACAAAAGCCTTCAATGACTTCAACTGCCTCTCCATCATCCACATTGACCTTGTGTGTACTGATCCACATAATTCAATATTCTCAACTTGGTGTATGAGGTAGTGTTCTTGTGCATTGAAAAATGATAGAGGTAGATACTGTTGCATTTGACACATTAGTCAGGGAATTTCTCTTCCAATGCCTTATATCGTCTTTATGAATTTCTTTTGATGATGGCCACCTACAAATGTCGATGCAATAAAATAATATCAAGGCATACATAAATTTGCAGATAAAACATAATATGTCAATAAGTTCCGCTACAAATCACATAAGAAGTACATTTTCCTTATAAAAAATTACTTACATCATGTATTTTCCAAGTACATAAATAATTTGTTTTATGTTGTTGTCAAAGTCGTCTGGGAGAGATAAAGGTAGAACATACTGTAACAAAAAACAAATAATTATTATTTGTTTCCAAAAAATGTGTACCAATAAGGAAATATATTATAACCTACTAATTACCTTAATGAATGTATGTCAGCCATGTGTTTTAACCCCACCAAAATCACCTTTTTTCGTTAAGATATTTTGTATGTTTGACGAAAACCTCATCGGAAACCTAATTTTTCGAATGACGTCTTTTACAATATTGCTCTTTTGCTCCGTCAATAACCAAGGAAGACTAGTATTATGTTCACGCCCATTTCCATTAGAATTAATAATAACACTTTGCAATGCGTGATTAGCTTCTTTGATGTCACAACAAATCTTTCCAATTCTCTCTTTGTCAATCCTTCCATCTAATATTCGCCATAACAATTCTGTTATGTTCTTCCTGATATGCATTGTATCAAACAAATGAACTATTTGTAGGTGCTCGTAGTATGGAAATCTACTGAATTGCATCGGGTAAATTTGCATTCCTCGTGGAATCCCATTCGTGCCTTAACGACATTCATGAAACATAGAAAAATTGAAATTAACACCAATTAATCAAACAAAATGAAATTAATACTAATGAAATTAATCAAATATTTATATAATATGTCATACATAAATAATTTGGATACCTTGACGATTTCTAATATATTCCAACTTCCATAGGCGAGGTGTCATTCTTCATGGTTTTGTTCCATTCTCTTATTTACCATTGAATTTTGCTTTGTCTGTAGTTTGATAACTATGGTTCTTAGGCAGAAAGTGCCTATAGTCATCAAACACTTCCTTTCCTAAAATCCTTAAACGAAGAGATTTTATCCCGGGACCACAAATTGGGCATGCAAATTTACCATTTGTTTGAAGACCTACAAGATATATGAATTAATGTAGAGAATTAGAGTTAGAATTTAAAATAATGCATAATATTTTCAATAAATATATATAATATTAAATCACAAAAGAAAGTAACAATATACCACAAAATTGTGTTAACCCAAGAGCATCATGAATTGTCCATGATAGTATTCCATGGAATTGAAATCATTTTTGCCATATTGGTCTAGAGATGTCATACATAGTGATGCCAACCCATAACTTCAACAAATTATCTATAAGAGGCTCAATATATACTTTCATATCTTTAACCTGGTACTTACCTAATTGGTTCAACATAATGCATGATTAATTATACTTATCTAGATCTCGTTATGTATAAAAGAAATAATTACCATGCACGAAACAAATAAATGAAATATTCTGTCATACTTTAAAGCAAATAAAAGATAATTAAATACCTGGAACAATCATTTCCAACATTGTGTGCTCTCTCTTGATCGACATCCAAGGAGGAAGGTTATTGTTTATAACAAAAACAGGCCACACTGAGTACATTGAACAAAGCTCTCCAAATGGATTGACACCATCATCTGCCAATGGAAGTCTAACATTACGAGGTTGTTCTTTAAAAATTGGCCACTTTTCTTTGATGTACTCTAATGAAGAATCATCTGCAGGAATTTGAAGAACATCGTCTTGACTTCTGTTCTTTGCATGGAAATCCATAAACTATGCTATACTTTGGCACCTGAACAACCGCTCGAAACTTGGAATTATCGGAATATAATGAAGAACTTTGTGAGGCAACTTATTTGACGCTTTATCAGTTCGATATCTACTTATTTGACATTGTGGGGATTCATTTTCTAATTCATATTGTCCATAGTATATGATATGATCATTAGGACATGCATCAATAGCCTGATAGTCCATTCCAATTCCAATTTCTCGATATGTGCGAGGCAAAATATTTGACATCGGTAATATAAATTCACCTAACAATCTACAAAATTCAAAACAATAAGTCAATGTAAACAATATTAATCATCAATATCGCATACATACTAATTTACAAATTAGAAAACAATAGCAATATAGGAAAAAATTGAACCTTTTAAGTATTTGTGAACATGCAGGCATAAATAATTAACAAATTAAATACCTTAGTATATGTGTGAGGAATGTATTTGATAAACCATTCAAAACCTTCAAGTTCACCACCAACAATATAGAAGATAAAATATTTGTTGTTGAGCCTTCATAAAGAGGTTGATGTGACTTCTCGAGTAGAGGATCCACATCATGACTATCATCTTGGTTGTCCTCATCCATTGGAGCAAATGTGTCTTGTATCAATCTATGTATCTCATCTTCCTAATTTGAATCACTAACATTATATCCATCCATATAATCATTAATAACTTGATGAACAACTTCAATATTCTGATCTCGAAGTTCATCACCCTGTAAAGGAGCATTTCTTCTAGTACTTGGCAAATAACTCTCTGGAGGTCGACATTTTGGGGGCATCATCTATATATTTAAAAACAACATATAAAAGTTAGTGTGTATAGAAAATATAAAAATCCCAATAAGAAATATTACTAAAATTCATGACATGATGACTATTACAGAGAATACATTAAATATTGAATCCTCTTACCAAGGGACGATATTCATAACCCCCTTTGGCATGCCCCTTCTCCCTACAATGTCTTTCGGCTATTGTTATTAAAAGTATTTTTCTTTGCAAGCCCCTGCAATCATATCAAGGGAAATAACATTTTCCACTACCCCTCGCCTCTAATGCCGCTCTTAACTGAGCAAGATTCTTGTCATTTTCGTTCATAGTGACAAATCCTTGTATTGACAAGTAATTGTCTTACCTACACCATACCAAATACTAAGTTGTCAAATTTGTATATTTTAGCTACTCCTTCATGATATTTTATCTACTCCTTTCAATTATGATATGTTTATTTACAGTGACCTACAATCCTCACAATTATTTCTTCTAAGACATTTTGACATGTTTTTTATTATTATTATCGATTAACTATTAAGATCGATATGCTTCAATTTGTACTTTAGAGTAGTGTGTACTGAATCACCATGGAAAATAATTACACACCATATAAATAAAGTGGTCAAAATTTCTCAAACTTGAATCACTCGACACCATACACTAGCCTCTAAGTTGTTTTGTAGAGAAAATGTCAATCTTTGAAATTCACCACTAAAAAAAGAATGCCAACCACTTGTCATCCACAATTGGGTTGGGTTGGTTTAAATTATGACATGTTGATTTGAAACTACATACAATGGTCACAATTATATGCTACTTACAATGGACACGGTTTTATTTTCTAAGACACTTTGGCATGTTCTCATTTTCCATTGTCTGACTAGTAGATTTCATCATGTTATCGTAGATTTCATCATAATTTTTTTATATTTTAGATACTCCTTATTAATAGTGTATAAACAAGTTACATCAACTATAAACTAGAGTTAATCACTACATCTAGAATTGCGTGTGATTATAAAAAAATGAGAGAAACAACATCACATAAGAATACAATGTTATATGACTAACCTAACCTAATACTAGACTAAAAATATGACATTAATATATATAGGAACAACATCATAGAAACACAAAAGTTAGAGAGCTAACAAGGTCGCTAAGGGATAGAATTAGACCTAAGAGGATTTTGTTTCCACTTTCTATTTCAAACATTAATCCAACCGGTAAAGTTATTATGAGTTGGTGGTTTTGTAATAAGGGTTAAATTTACATAACGAATTGTAGGCTCAAATTAATCTAGATTGATAATGACATCTGTTTTTAATGTTTGAATTGACTTATTGATGGAGTAATTTTCCCTCTTCTTAAAATACTTCATCGGAAAATATTTTTCTTGACTTTTCACATGAATTTCCATAGAATATACTAACTAGATCCAAAAACCAATGACATGAAATATGGTACTTCACATATAATATATTATCAAGGAAAAAAAAAGCTACATGAAATTTCATTTGAACAAAAAATTACAAGTTAAATGAGTACATAAATAAAAAAACATACTAACCTTGCAAGTTCAAAATTTGAGCTATGTAGATCGAGAATTGGATTTGTTCAACCGATGGGTGATGGAAAAAAAAAAAACTCAAACAAAAGACACAAAAAATGTCGCAACTATATAAATTGTGTCACAAAGTTTCTTAATGTCGGGTATATATAGATCGACTAGTCAACTAGCCGTTAGTAGATGCTTTTTGAGATAGGCAAAATATTCGTGGCAATAACGATGAAATTTCATGGCAATAGCGATGAACTTTTGTGGAAATAGCGGCAAAAATACCTCCCAATTTAAAAAAACATATTTGTGGCAATAACGATGAACTTTTGTGGCAATAGAGACGAAAATCTCACCCAATTTAAAAAAAAACATGAAAATAATGGAAATGTGGAAAACATTTGTGGAATAATCCGCCCATATGTAGTAGTGGAAGTCACTAACTATGATAGAAAAATTATGTCGAAAAACCATGCGTGGCTCTATCATTCACCATGAGCCAGATGTGGGATTTTTCTAAGTCGATGACGAGGTATGGAGGATTTTCTAGAGCATGGGTTGGACAGTATCCATTGAAAGACTACATGGATTCGATGAAGAATTTTATTTGGAATTCACACTCAGTTTGCATGATGATAGGGCTTAGGTATGAGGGTTTCCAATTATGGTGGATGAAAGGGAAATCACAACATCAAGGTTTCCACAGGACGTAGAACAACAAATTTCCTGAAAATTAGCATTTCTTTCCTTGAAGGAAGAATTCGTGTCTGATGGAGAAGAATTGAAAAATAAAGAGAATTGCTTTTCCCAAAATGTCTTGGCTCCATCTTGGGGAAAGTTTTCATACCATACCCAAAAATATCTCACATGTGAGGGGAACTATGAAACCATTTTCTGGTATCACCTAAAGTTGTTGAACCACTTGGGGTGCCAAAGGTCAGTTAACAATCCATTCTTCCTTTGGAATTTTTTACATTATACGAGTCACCATGTATAGAGGTATAAGTGTCCACACAACTTCCTCTCTCATCATGGCCTCATTAATATCCTTGTAAAACATGCATTAGAGCAAGAAAACCATGCATGGGAATATTTTATGGGTCTTTGACCTCCTTCAGTTACAAAGAAACCTACAACACTAGAGGAAGAAATGAGACAAGTTAAAGTGAATAGAATAGGTCCAAGACAACCTTTAGATGGGTAGGAAAAACAATAGTATTCCTCCCATGATCGCAAAATTGAGATCAGGTATCACACTCCCTAAAAAGAAGGCCTGACCCACATGAAAGATAAGAGATGAAATAATACCCGAGGTTCATGTTCCATGGAAGAGGAGTACACACTCCTTGTCTAGAATGGGCATATTTTATAACACACAAGAACCAAAAGGAGAAGAATAACTTATGAAGGAAATAGACATCTTTGCTCACACACAAGAACCAACAGGAGAAGTAGGCTCCACATGAGAAAAAAATAAATAAGCACCTATTTCCACACAAGAACTAGCATGGGAAGAAGGGGAACCTCTTGCTGAAACAAAAGAACAAACAAGGGGAGTAGAACCAATTGAAGAGGAACCTCTTGTTGACACAGATAAGGAAAAATCCCCTGTTGTAACATAATAACCAGTAGGAGAAAACACCTAATATTTTGTAGCAAAAGGCCATAACAAGGATTCTTGTACAACATAAGGGCAGGACAATAATTTGGATACAACAAAAGAGCCAATGAGGAATGTAAATGAATGTCTCTTGTTGCAGCACCGAAAAGGAGGACTCTCAAGCATAAGAGGAAGCAAAATATTCTATGTAACATATTTAGGCCATTGTATTATTCCCTTACACAACAGAACCCGAATTTAAGGAAAATTGATAATGGATTGAAAAAGTAAATCAAAACATTAAGGGACAAACTACAAAAGGATTAGTCAAGCCTTGATTTTCATGCCCAAGTGGTTGGACTCAACTGCTAAGTCTATCAAAATCTTGGAAAAGAATTCAGTGCATCATTCAAAGAAATGGGGGATATTGGGAGAATAATGGCATTGTTGGAATGAGTGGATGTTAGGAATCAGACTGAACCAACCCTTATGGAGGACCATGGAGATAAAAAAAAAAAGGAGTTCTTGCCTCCTGAGAAAGTGAATGTTTAAAATCAAAACAAGGTAGATTTAAATAAATACCATGGAGATCAGACTTAATAGGCCATCCCTTTTGAGTAGGTCAATGCATAAACCTAGACATAAATCCTTATGGAAGATGTTGGAGTCCAAACATACATTGAGGGTGACTTCTAGCTAAGAGCCCAATTGGATAAATGGAAAATCCTAGTCGATACTTATGAAAAAGGAATAGTCCCCCTGGAATAATGTAGACAATCCATCTACAATCTTAGTTAGAGATGGGATGAGAAACTGGGAATTCATATATGTAAATGGGAATAGTGGAAGAAATATATAAACAAGGCCTTTGAGATACAATCCTAAGTGAGACGCCTGGAGGAAGAGAAAGGGTAGGTAAGCACCTTTTTTGGATCCATCCTCACTTGCATAGAACCCTCTCTAGTTTCTTTAGTATTATTGAATGAGAGATATTTTGTGTTCTAGTTTAAAGCAGTGGAAACACGTAAACCCTGTAAGGAGTCCTCTCTAGAGACCTTCTTGTAGGTATATTATAAGATCAACAAAGAAGAAAAAAACTTGTTTTGTGAACTTTACCAACATAACATCCTCCTAGATGTTGAGCCAGAATGAAATCCAACTCCTTTTGTGGGAGGCATCTAGTTAAGGGAATTCACATCATTTATGAGCAAGAAATCCTAGTGGAAGAGTGATTTGTTCATTTCTTAGAAGAGTCAAAGTTGCAACCTATGGGTAAGAGGAGATTTCCATAATCCCAAGATCCCTCTCATCTCAAATTATTTATGGGTTAGCTATCATAATCATGAAACCTTCATGGCCAATAACATAGGAGAATCCATATGTGACTATGTATATTGCATCGAATTTTTGATGTGAGATGATCTGCAGGAAAGCAAACAAGGATGAGAACATGAAAAAATAGAGATAAGGAAAAAGGGCACCTTCAATTTCCATAATTTCACAGTGGATTTGAAGCAAGTATGCAGATGTGTCAAATGCACAAAGGCACATGCAAATAGTTGGATAGGGTATTCACATCATTTATGAGAAAGCATGCCTAGTGGAAGAGTGATCTGTTCATTTCTTAGAAGAATCAAAGTTGCAACCTCTAGGTAAGAGGAGAGTTCTATAATCCCAAGATCGTTCTCATCTCAAATTATTTATGGGTTAACTCTCAGAAGCATGAAACCTTCATGGCCAATAACATATGAGAATCCATATGTGACTATGTATATTGCATCAAATTTCTAATGTGATATGCTCTACAAGGAAGCATACAAAGATGGGAATAAGAACCAATAGAGATAAGGAAAAGGGAGGCCTCCAATTTCCATAATTTCATAGTGGATTTGAAACAAGTATGCAGATGTGTCCAATGCATGAAAGCACGTGGAAATCATTGGATAGGGTTGAGATTTTGATACCCAATGATTTGGCTTCCTTCCCCTAAGTATCAACAAGACTTTTAGTTGTTACATATCAAGGAGGAATGTTACTAACATGACATTGAAAGAAATGGAGGATATTACTCGGCATATGAGGCTAGACATAAAGGCTTCAACATCAATAGTCTTCCTTTCACCACTTTTTACTAGATTTATACTAACTTTATTAATTTCATTAGGACATGAAATGCTTTTGGTTGGGTGGAGACGAAGGGTGTTCGAAATACCACCTTTTTCACACCCTTATCTTACTTTATTGCACTATTTTTTCCATTATCCCTGCTTGATCTTGAGTATAATGACATATTTTTTCGCCAAGTTTGTCTCACCACAATTCATCTCATTTTAGATGTTTTTGATAGCGTAAACAGGGGTAAAGTTGACATTTTTATGCTTATTAATGAATGTGTTGAGACACTTTTACAAAAGGTATGTCACATGCATATAAACAAAGTTGTTGCAACACAGTTCCTAGTTGTTGCAACATGATCTTACGTTATTGTGACACAGTTCCTAGATACTGCAACATGATCTTACATTGTTGCAACACAATTCCTAGTTGTTGTAACATGATCTTATGTTTCTACAACACAATCCCTAGTTGTTGCATCACAATCTGACGATATTGCAACACAATTCCAACATTGCTACTGCAAAACGACTTCAAGTGGTTGCAACAAGACAATGATGAACATTAATTTCCTTTTCTACAAAACGACACCAATGATTTTGTTTTAATCTTTCTAGTTGTGAGAACCATGTTACAAAAATCCATCACTAGCACATCATCATGAGAAACACAATCAAAACAAAAAAAAGAGGAAACGACAAGGAGACAACTGGAAACTACTGACCCAAGGTATGAACCACTCCAACAAGATTCTTCTAGTGAAGGAAGATGTTAGTTCATGAAGGAAACCATTGTGTCTATATTAGTCAAGATATTTAACGAATTAGAGAATATCTTGAGAATCCCGGATCCTCAAGGTTGTCCTCAATGATTTATTGCTAAAGAAATCACAATGTAAAATGTATAAATTCCCTGCTTGATCTGAAAAAGGGTCATAATATACTGTAATCTTGAACTCTATTTATCGGAAGTAATAATGTTTCTATTTTGATTTTCATGCTCTATTTTTCATGTCAATGATCATTTGAAGATCAACGTGTGATTGAAGTTTTTATTCAGTAACTATCTTAAGGAGGTAGGTCCCCCTCCTTATTTAGGTATTGTTGTACCGTAAGTATAGGTTTCCTTTCTGCAGATTTGTTTATCTTTCAAAATTCTAGTGTATATGTTTCTATTCTTCTACAACACTATATTGTATTACTCTATATTTGACAGTTTCATGCTTCTTTTCTTAACAAAATTCGTTTCTTAGTTATTTAATATTTTGAATGGTCTAAGATTAATTATAATTGTATGAACTTTTTTTCCATTAAATGATTACATGATTAAAGAAAGTAGACATTCCTTGACATATCCACTATCTAGGTTTGGATCTTGTTCGAAGTGTGTTTGCTTTCAATACTTAGAGTAAAATCCAATTCATGTCATATTCATACTAGGGTCACAACATTTTGTGCTTTTAGTATGATTGAATTAGTTAGTTACAAATTTCAATTAAAATCAACTGGGGTTACAACACAACGTTATTCCAAGCTGGTTGAACTAGATTAAGCTTACTTTCATTTTCCATAACCTATACTATCGATTTTTTTTCTAATTTTGTTAGAAGTTGGTGACTTTGTCAAAAGTGCTAGTGGGGAAAATCCCCCTATTACTATACTGGGTTAGAGTATAGGAAGAGAATTTATCTCCCTTAAAAGACAATATTATTTATAAACCACCCCAAACACTCTAAATGGATTAACAGAAAGAGATAGGAAAGTAGGTCAGAAGTAGTACCTTTGGTCCTAACGTTCGATGTAGACCTCCTCCATCTTTGTAGATTCCCAGGCTGCTAGTCTCCTCCCAAATTTGACCTGCAAGAACACTTAGGAAAACAATGCTACAAATATTCTATCTCTACTCATCAATATTAGGGTTAGATATAAACCATTATGCATAAATAAAATGAAAACCATAAACACATAATATTTGGGACACAAAAAGGATTCTTTTATTCATTATAAAGATTAAAAGTTACAAACTTCAACAATTGATGCTCTGGGATCCTCTTACAATCAATTGATCACTTTAAGGAAGGGGAATGGATTGTATATGAGAAAGGAATAAAGAGGGAATGCTAAGGCCAAAACTCAGAAAGGGATGCAATACCTGGAATGAGAGGGGCATGGGATTTTGGAAAAGTTTCTTTGTTCTCATGCTTTTTATTGGAATGGGACCCCAAGACCTCCTTTTATATGACAAAAAGATAGTTATTTGGTTTGGGTATGGGATACACAGGGTGAATTGGTTGGGAAACCCTCGATAGCCCTTAAACTCTACCGAATTCCTTGCAACTTTTGGAGGTAAACACAGGTTGTTTAGTGTACAACTAGCGTATGTAAACAGGTTGTCTATCATGGATCTAGCGTATGTACATGGGTATTAGTGCAACAGGGTATGTGCATGCTCCAAAAATGGTTTTTTAAAGAGAGATCCTCAACAATAGTTTGGAAAATTGTGCAAGTAGAAAGGCCAATGCCATGTATCCATAGGTAGGCAATTTTAGGGATATAACATATTCCTGCTAATGTGTGAGGTCAGAAGAGCAACTGATGGATGAAATACATTAAAATATCTTTACCAATGGGGACGCACGGATTCGAGTGAGCCCGAGACCAGAGTTTAGGAGGTCTCCATTTGTAATACAATAATAATCTGTCTGAGGCAGGCATACCCATGCTCAGGATGAACTAATCATGGATTCCAATCAAGTACAATGCATATACATGTCATAGAAATGTCTATATAAAGTGTATCTGGGAGCAATACACAATGGATATACATCTCAAAATCAATCGATGATATTCAAGTGCAATATAATATGCATCTTCAAGAAGCATCAATGCTTGTGGTTGGATATGAGGACTTCATAACTCGAGAAACAACTTCAATATCATCAACAACTCAGGTAGGAGTACAATAGGAGTGTAAGACTCACTACTATGAGTTATTCAACATACCATCGGGGAAATACTAGAGGATATCGATCATCAGGCACATAAATTCGTCGATTTTGAATCTAAACTTGATTGGATTCACGAGATGGTCGATTCATGAAAGTCAAGAGAAAAACTGTAGAATGGCCGACTCAGGTTGGATAAAAATTCCCTTGGACAAAAGAATGAAAGGTGATCAGACTTAGGCAACGTAATATTGACATAAGTATGTGATGTAGGAGGCACCAAAAACTCTCCATATATTTGGAAGAGTAACCAAACGGAGGAGGACACAACTCTATGTAGCGAGAAAAAATTCCTAAGGTCATACTAGATCCAAATGCTTGATGAACAAATGGAAGGATTTGCTTTACCCAACAGAGACTATATTGTTGTCGAAAAAAAAGTGTATAGTTCTTTTCCCCTCCTTTTAGAATATTTGATTTTTTTTTCTTTTTCAAATTTTTAATGATCTTGAAAAAGAATAAAAGAATGCTACGTTACAAAGGAGGAATGAGTGTCATGAGAAATCAAGTTGGTTCCAAGCACATGTAACATATTGATTCTTAAGGAAAAGAGACATGTATAGGATAAGGACACCCGAGGAAAATTCCTCCATGGGTCAAGGTGTTAGATCGTAAAGGAAAAAGAGTGTTGCAAGGCTTGCATTTAAGGAATGCTTTAGAGGTTCAGTTGAGAGAAACACGGAGCCGACATTAGGACAAAGACGCAAAGATGAGACCTGCAATGCGATTAAGCACGACACAACAAGACTCCTTCTATGTTAATTTTTACGAGCCCAGAGAAGATAAGATCGGTGGTTTTTCACGTTTAGAGGGCCTGGAAAAACGATAAAAGAAGACTCCAAGGAGTTCCTTTTTCGCAACTAGTCTAGTCGTTTTGAAAAAGGGTTAAACTTATACCGAAAATACATATTTTAAAAACCGTTTTAACGAGTTCCACAAAGACAAGATCACTCAGCTATCTTTTCAATTTTAAGGAGTCTGAACAGAGCTTAACTATGGACTCGCAATCTTTTTCTAGGTTTAGTATCCTTAGCCCCAAAAAGTATAAAATATAAATGAGGATAACTCTCCCGGCGAGACAAGTCTTCCGAGGCGTACCTTTTTCTGGAATAATATATTGGATGTAAAAAGGGTTAAACTCATTCCAAATAGATGTTCTTTCTGGACCAATTTAATGAGTGTGAAAGGAACAAGGTCACTCGATGATATTTTCATATTTAGGGAGTCTAAAAAGAGCTTAAATATGGACTCTGTGGGGGTTCCTTTTTCGTAAGTAATCTCCAAGGCCCGAAAAAGAGATAAACCAAAACTAAGGAGAATGTTCTTTTTTCAAAAATTTAGTCCCTCGGGCTCGAAAAAGGGTTAAACTTATGCTTGAGAATAATCTTCTAGAGAACCGAATTTCCTTGAGCATAGCTTTTTTCGTAAAATTAGCCGTCCGGAATGAAAAATGCGTAAAATACCACCAGACAGATGTGCCTTCAAATTTGAGTTTGGCAAGCATTAAGGGAAACAAGATCGCTCGACAATCTTTTCAATTTTTGAGATTCTGAAAAGGGCTTAAAAAAGACTCCAGGGGGCCTACTTTTCTCAAGTAATCAAGATGATATTGAAAAGAATAAATATAGTCTCGTTGGATGTTTCTTTTGAAATTTAAAGTGAGCTTGAAATACAACAAATCAGGCTCATAAGGAGTTTTGTGGGTAAAGGCTAGAAAAATATGAAGAAGAATGAGGCTTCAACACAAAGTCATGGCGGGACTAAATGAGACTCCCATGCCTATGAATTACTTTGACATGGGCACCAAATGGAAAACAAGGTTCTAACTAGGATTCCCATGGAAGGAAGGCTTTACCACATAAAGTACAACACACTTATCAACAAGGAAGGTTACTATCACAATTCAGTGGGGTCAATCCTAAGGCCAAATGAACCACAAAATAGATAATGCAAAAATGCAAGTAGGGAAAAATATAACCTATATGCTAGTTTCTAGGTCAATACCTTTCAGAATGGATCAATACGATGAACAAATGTTAAAGAAAAAAACGTCTCCAAGATACTTCATATAAGGTCAATAACACTCATCCAAAAGTTAATAGATCCAATATAGATAAAAAATTTGGAAAATAAGAGGTGCTACTAAATAAAAAACTTGAAAACAACAAACCTAGACTGTACAATATGTACAAGGTACTACACAGCCTTATGGCTCATGCATGGTAGTAGTTCAGGTAGAGGCTGTTGCTAGGATTTGACCAAGAGTCTCTTCTATACTCAACCTAGAAAGTCTCCAAAAAAGGAAGAAAACAAAAACCACGGTGTAAGTCTTCCCACGATATAGAAACCATAGTCATGGCTTCAAGGATATCCTCATTCGAAGGAAATTCAATATACGAGAAATAACATGAACAGGGAGGGTCGATAGTCCCAAAGGGTGAAGCAAGCCGACCATATTCCATATGACGATGGAGGTTCTGGCCAGGACTGGAAGAGCCTATTCATGAAGAATCACAAGAACGAGGGTTTGAGGATCTATAAACAATGAGATCAAACTCAAAAGGAAACTCAGGACCACTCAGACCAAGAGGGAGAAGCAAGGGCTCCCATGCCCCCATTGGATACAAATATTGATCAATTGTTGAGACCATGTCTGAAGAAGGTAAACATGATTTCATATGTTCCTTCTCAAAAGAAATTGAACATTGAAGATAACATGCCACATAATTAACCCATGGCTTGATAGAGTCTACATGAACACTAGGAACATATAAAGGGGCATCCTAAACTAATGTCTAATTATGATGGTAATTATAATATGACAACTTGTCAATACTGACAATTCTTTCATTTTGAGGGAAACACATCACCCATAAAAGAATATACACCACGACATTCATAACATACACATAATCACGCCCGAGAAGAATATTGAAATATAATGGGCCTTGCACCACTATAACATCGACAAGGAAAATATTACAACATAACAAGATAGAAAACTAAGGAAGAATCCCCAAATATTAACTAGGATGTTTATCAAAATCCAGCAGCTCATGCGAAGCAGACACAAGCTCGGGATATCCCAAGGCTTGCCAAGCCAAGGAGGTAAATGCAGGTTGTTTAGTATGAAGCTAGCATATGTACACGGGCTGTCTAGCATGCATATATCATATGTAGGTGGGAATTAGTGCAGTAGGGTGCGTACATGCTCCAAAAATGGTTTTTTAAAGAGATATCCTCAACAATAGTTTGGAAAATTGTGCAAGTAGAAAGGCCAATTCCATGTATGCATAGGTAGGGAATTTTAGGGCTATAACATAAAGTATCTTACATTTCAAGTTCTATATTCATAAATATTTGTTGCAACTGCATCATCAGGAGTGTAAAGTGAATAATTTTCCCTAGCATATATAGTGCATGACATATCACAAGTAACTATATGAATCCCTGGGTTGAAAAATTAAAGTGATAAGTATTCTAGTTATATTTCCAGTTATTCAAAAGGTGATTATAAATGAAAGAGACTTGGAATAAAAAATAAAAACATCCAAGGTGAGCCTTAGGTTTCACATGTTGTTGGGAACAAAAAAGGAAATATGGAAAATGAATGTAGAAGAAAAGATGGCAAGGGAAAAAATAAGGTTTCTAATTGACTTAATGTGATGGAAGTCTTCCGAACTATTTAATTTATTGTTGATGTTTCTTTTTTAGATGGATGATGTTCTAGAGGTGGAGTATCCATTGTAACCACTCCATGTTGATCTATCTCGGTAAGCGTGATCAAGGATTTACTTAGCCACTCTTCTATGTATTCCCTCATCGAGTCCACTATGATCTCATGCTTGGTTTTTATCTAAAACAATTCATTCTCCATTTCTATTAGGTCAATAGATAGTTGGTGAATTATGTTGTCAATGCCATCATTATTGTTAATGTATCAAACCATCCACCTTTCAACTTCATCTTTGGAGAATTCTATTGAGTCAATAAAATAATTCTCCCCTGCAACCTTTAATTCTTCAAGTTGATCCAATAATTTTTCTTTAGACATAAGCATTGTGTCCATTAATAAATTTGTGCCATCAAGTTGCTTTGTGAGATCAACAAGTCTTAGGAAAAGGTCACCACTCTTACTTTTCACAACATCCAATTCGTTCAACATTTCTCTTAAACTTTTAATTCTTCTCAACCAACATGAATTGTTTTTCTTCATTTGAGTACTAGATGGAAGGTTTTCTTCTATTTAGTGGGTGCCACTTAAACTTGAAACTTTTTCCATAAATATTACCACATCCTCCTTGTAAAATCCTTCATCATTTTCTAGATTTGTTTGGATATATTCTTTGAAATGCATAATCCTCATTGAAAAAATGGTAGAGATCTATGCAAGCTCCCATATTTATTGGATTGAGTCTATTATTTTTTTAATTCCATCTCCAACATATGTTCTCACTGCTAGCAAAAAACTAGATGAACCTTTCAACTTGCTGCTACTTTCCAGGACATCCTCTTGGGCAGGTGTTGGTTGAATTGTGGTTAATGGCTCAACAAACAATGGTTTTGGAATCATAGCTGTCTCTAATTCCATAATTTTTGTATTTTAAAATTTAAATTTCTTTTTCTATATTACAAATAGATTCTTTCAATGCTTTTCCAGTCTCCTCATGAAACTATACAGTTTTTTATGGCGCAACCCTATGGAAATCAATTTCTGTTTTTTATTTTTTAGATACTCAATTTCTGTTTTTTATTTTTCAGATACTTTCTTGTTTTCCATGTTTACCTTACCTACTAACATTTGTTTGGAATTTCTATTGTAGGTCGCATGGTGGAGTGTTACATATTCTTCTTCAAATATTTTTGGTTCTTGGGTGACCATAGCTTCAACAATATCCTGTGTTTCTAGAAACCATTGTTCTTACCAACAAGGTTCTTAGATAACTTCATCTACATCCATTTCTCATGGACTTTCTTGAGTTTCAAGTATTTCCAGTCCCATTTTCTAGGTCTCTCTTTTTATTTTAGCAGAGGTATGCAAAACATGGGATTTTTAGAGTTTTTTCTTCATAGGGTCTTTGTAACCACCATCATCTAAGTTTCCGGTAGGTGTTTTCCTCATTTCCATACCACTACTCCTTGTTTTTGTTTTAGCCAGGGTACTTATTTGTGAAACAACGGGAGAATTTTATTTTTTGTTTGTTACTTCTCATCCCTTTGTCTATAACATTCATTAGTTATAGCTAAATATTCTATATCATTCAGGGATTCATCAAATGAGGTCTCAAGGAGATTTAAATAATCCCCTTTTCCTTCCTTTAATTGTTAAAAATTAGTGAGATAATAAGAGTATCCCCCGAAGGACATGTGTGTAGTAAATATATCATTAGGGTTGAAACCCTCGATGCATTCGACATCTTTCAGGAAAAGTTGGTAAAATTGTCCTACAAACTCATCTGAATTAGAGATATTCTTTACAAAAACTTCTCCAACTCTCCAGGGAAATGGGATGAATTTTTTTTTTCTTTTCTCTCTAAAGAAGTGATCCTAGTACTTGTAGTATCTACACACTTCTATAACAAAGTGTATGTTTGATACATAGAAAAAGAGAAAAAAAGGTTTTTTTTTTCTAGAAACCAAATAACCTTATAACATTGAAATCCTTTATAGTTTCAAAATACTTTCTTTGAGATAAAGGTGTCAGCGTCAAGTGACAACCTTGATGTGTTGGGACCGAACATTAACTTTTTAAATTCAAAAAAAAAAATCTCGTGGACTGGATAGAAATAGTATTGAGCCTTGTGTCTCCATAAGCATGGATACTAGAAAGAGAGGAGTTCCACCTTAAAATCAACATTCTTTTACCATGGAAAATATTTGAAAATATGGCAGTAGAATATGAGAAATATAAAATAAGATGTCATGTATAATTTTTGGGTTCTCTTCAAACCACCTAGTTGAAATGAAATTTCATTTTAAATAATTCAACCTCAATCAATCATGGTGTCCTCATACAGAATAAAGTGAAAAATATAAACGAATTTTTTTTGGCACATAAGTCGTGGACCCTAATCCAATTATGTGGGAAAACAACCAAGAATATTCCTTATAGGGGTATTTTAAGGAACTTACCTCAATCTTAGCAGCATTGGTGTTAACTCTTGGATCGTCTAGATATTTCTCGAGGAGGTATCCTCCTCCTTTGTGTTCCTTAATAAATTCAACAACTTCCTCATTCATGAATTGCATGGTTGGTTTTGGAAGTTGTAGCATTTTCGTGAAGACTGAAGGATCCAACAAGATAGGTTGCTTCCATTGAACTTGAATTTTCCTTCCTTCTGTATCAAATTTGTCCGCACACCAAAGAACTAGCTAATTGAGGTCTGTCACCTCAGGTACACAACTATCTAGTGTTATGCCTAAGGTCCACACCTTGTTTGTTTCCTTATCGATAGGAGGAATATATTTGTACCACCTGTATGCTTGTGACCACTGGAACGCATGGTCCTAACGTCTGAGAGTGTTAATTGTATCTCCACAATACACGTCCTTTCTTCTACATGACATAATTTACAGGTGGTGCTACTATCAATATAACCTTTTACAACATCACATATTAGTGCTTTATTCAACCACGTTGTTCCTTCATTATTGACATTCTAAATTTTCCGACTTGGAAAGTAAGATTAATAATTTATTACAAAGATTTATGAAATCTTCACCACTTTAATAATGGTATTATGTTCACACAAGTGGTGGCTAACGTGGTGGGGGGGAATAAATACGAATGCAAAATGGTGATATGATGTCGTAGAAGATGTAAAATGATTAAGTATGTAAGTGTGAAAAGAGGAATGTAGAGTGCAATATGATGAATTTGAGATTGTCGATGCGGGACACAAGACATGGGAAATGAGAAAGGTGAAAGGGGATGACTCCCACATCCACAATGATAAAATAGACTAAGTATGAGAAGAAGACATTATGCGGGTCGTGAAAATTAAATGGTCATTTTGTAGAACATGGGATTGTGGGATGTGGGACACAAGCATGAGGGAAAAAGGTAAATGGAAAGACAGGTGTCCCACTTCACATTCAAAGAAACTACTAAGTATGAAAAAGGAAAAGGGTGCAATTTAGAGGACACATAGATAGATGGGTCATTTTGAGTGTTTTACAACTGTGGTATATGGAACATGGGGATTTGTGGGACAAGAAGGGGTTTTTCTCCTACAATGAAGCTCCCAAAACTCATAAAAATGACTAAGTGTTGGGATCGCAAGAAAATAAAATTTGACTCAGTAAAGTTATACAGGCTTGCGGGTCTACAGACCTAGGAATTTGACAGTGGTATAATCTACAATCTGCATTTCAAAGATAAAATGTGACTAATTAAAGGAAATACGAGGAACAAAGAAAAACAAGGGAAAAATACTAAGGATGGATAAATGTGTATTAAATTTTATCCATGAATGTAGATCAACAATAAGTTAAAGGATGTTAATGTAATATAGATACACCTTAATTTTTTCTTGAGGATGCTTGAGCACAGTGGTGATTGTGATCCTCCTTAATGGACTATATGGTCTATTGTCTTGGTTCATTTTGTTTTATTCATTGTGATATACTCCTTAATGCTTATATTTATAGATAGTGATCATTCCCTTGGATGTTATGTTATGATGTTGGTTATCTTCATTCTTTTGGATCAAATTTATGTTGGTACTAGATCTTTGCATGCTTTCATATATTGATGGGATATGCATCTTGAGGAAGTGCACTCTATTGTTTTACTTGTATATTATACTCTAATGATGGTGCTTAATAAAATAGACAAAGGGTTTCGTGGAGTTCCTTCCTCCTTTTCACATAAAATTGTATGCATGCTACATGGATCTTGAAAAGGAGCACCCTAGCACTTGTAATTTCTAGTACATTTTGATTATGAAAATTAATGAGGTGGACAAATCTTTGGTAGAGCACTCACTTCCTTAGTACATTTTGGAGAAACCTAGGGTTTTTGTCTATCATTTGGCATGGTTCAAGACATCGCACATCATGGATAGAGAAATCTAAGATTTTATGTGTCCATTAAGGTCATATGATGATATTTGATAGAATAGAATATACACTCAACATTAGTCATATCTTTCCTCTTTCATGGATTTCTAGCATTTGGTAGATTTTTTAGGTTATTTTGAGTTATTGGAGGAGGAATAATTATGTGGCACATCAGGTGAGAGGGAATTAGATTTTATAGTGTCTATTTTGACATCATCATTATTATTAATATAATAGACACTTACTATAGTGGAGAGATCCCCTCCTTCATGGTTTTATAGGTACCTAATGTTTGATTAGAGGGGCCAACCCACCCAACGTTGGATTGATTAACTCCACTACTAAGAGCACTTGGGTTCCTTGGTTGTATTTTCATGTTGATGTTGCAATTTATTATTACTTTACACCTCATTCTCATGGAGTTATCCATTGATTTCACACTTGTGGAGGAATTTCTCATATATTAAGTCTATTGTAGGATGGTTTTTAAATGCATATGGAGGTTTTTGGGTATTTTATGGCTTGGAACTTGATCTATGATGTCTATTATATGATGGGAAACTTTCTATATTGATATCCACTCCATCTAGCTTGATCCATGGATGGTTGGAACTAGGCATTCCACTTGTAGGGTTTGATTGCCTATCTTCTTCTTGTTGGTTATGTCTTGGAGATTGAGAATTCATGGTCCACTTCACCTAAGAAATCCAGTTATTGATGCATCTATTAACTTGAGTAGGTCTTTTTGAACATGTTACTATGCCATTTGTTGAGGGAACCAAGTTATTTGGAATATTTATACTTGGTTTTCCACCTTAGAATGATACCATGTGCCACATAATGATCTATTTGCATGGGACAAATTATTAATGGAGGCCATAGGTGTGTATGGAGTTATTATTCAGAACAACTATTTATGAATTCACACATGGGATTCTTCTACGAGGGTGTACATGGAGACAAGGTCCATCTTACTAATTTTTGGAGTATAGATATGGTCAATACCTCAACCAAAGGAGGTGCCCAACTACTTGGATCTATTTTGGATTATAGTTGTAACTAAATCTAATATTCTATTGTTGTTGACTTGTATATTGGAGTTAGTTATATGACATCTTTATTGGGAATTATTTTCCTAGAATATTTTATTGCAACCTCTTAGATGAAGCTGTGGATCTTAACACTCTTTTCTACGTTTAATAAGAAGTTTGTTGAGGAGCTTAGAGATTATTATTTTATTGTTATTAATTGGAGAGAAAAGTGGATATAGGAAAACAAATCATATTTCTCTCGTATGAGAAGATGGAGCTTAAACCTATATAAGGTTTTCTCTCTCCATTTGTAAGGGTAAATTTTGGTCTGAGTGGAAGAGCTCCAAGATTATGGAATAAAATGTCTTTATTTTGTCTAAAGTTTTGTATAGTGTATGTATAGTTTCTATATGTGTGGCATAATGTTATAGGAACAACATTCGAATATCTTCTTGTAGGTTTATGGATGCTAGAGTTTATCAAGGGCCATAAATGAGCATGATTGCTATGTTGGAAATGGATAGGGTTATTGGTTCCCTCCTTCTTATCTCCATTAGGCATATGACACCACTTTACTTAGTGTCTTTGTAGAATGCCTTTGGTAGATATCAACCTTAGTGATTTCCTTAAGTAGTGGATCTATTATAGACCTTCTCCACCATTAAACTATATATATATATATATATATATATATATATATATATATATATATATATATATATATATAAGTATCTTATATTCCCTAATCCTTCATGAGAATCACCCTTTGAAATTGCATGCATGAACTCATAGCCAGAGAAAAATACGGCATTGTTCAATCCCTTTCATCCAATACCCCCCAAAAATATAAAGATACTTTTTCTTTTTCCTTTTTGTTTTATGTTTCTAAGATCTCTCTTTCCCCCACTACATAGTATACACATTAATCTTATTCAACCATAGGAAATACCCCTTAGGCTAAGATCATCCAATTTTACCTTGTCTAAAGTGAGAAAGGAAAGGCTACTAAGGTGAGATTTGGTAACTTTCCTAAGTTTCACTTCAGGTGTCACACTTGTAATTTGTAATTTTTCACCAAGTGAGAACCTAGGAGGTAACACATTGTAAACAATTATGTGAAGTATCTCATTAACAAGACATATATGGATAAATCATAATTAAATATCTCTCTAACAAGGCATCCTCATAACCCACATCATAATAAGACATATACATAGAATCATCACAAAATATCTCTCTAGTAGGGAATCCACATAACCCACATCATAAAAAATCATTTGCACATAGTCATAATGAAATATCGCTATAATAACTCATCTACATAAACCACATCATAGAAAATAATTTTCACATAATCATAATGAAATATCTCACTAACAAGGAATCCACATAACCCACTTCATAACAAGGCATATACACATAACCATCATGAAATATATATCTAATAGAGAATCCAATTAACCCAAATAAAAAAAGCGTATATAGTTTCATGTATACTTTTATGAACGACTCATAATAATGCAATACATCAACCATTCCATCATAGACAGCTAGAACTATACCTTCACACAATGACTAAAACACAACAAGGAATGTTACAATTCTCCTCCTCATAATATGGATACAACCTCGGAGCCATAAGAGCGTTAAGTGTGAAACTTCTTTATGGTTCTAAATTTAGATATCCTCTTGTCTAATTATATCAAATAGTTATCATTAGTTAAATCAATGTTATATTATCATCAAGAAATAATAGCATCTACTTCAATTATTTTCATATCATTGTTTCCTTCATTAATCAAGTAGTCAATATCTTTAGCATCAAAAGTGTAATGAGGTCCTCCATAGGTCGTTGGGCCATCAAATTGAGTGATATCACCCAAATGTCAACATTATCATAGTTGAAATCATCGATATCATCAATATCGATTTGAGTATCATTAATAACATCATATGAAAACATTATTTTCAATCAATCTCAAATTTCATGGAATATGTTAGCACTCTGTAAATTTTGTCTGGCTGAATAGACAAACGACAGAGGTAACTGTTTCAACTAGCTTTAGAGCTGAGGCACTAGCCTGCTCAACTCAGATAGGGCTCTCTCATGTCACTTGATATATCTGTGGAAATCAGTGGCTAGATTTGGTCTGTTTTGAGGTTTCTAATAAAATTGTTGAAGAGCTGAAGATGACCTTTGGGCTATGGAGTCAAGAATGTAGGATGCATTACCAAATCATAAAAACAATTAAGAGGAAAAGACTAAATGAGGAAGTGACTTCTGATTTTATGCTTGAAAATTTAGATGGTATCAGAAGAAAAGAAACACACAACTATTATCAGAGCATTATAGTAATGAATTCTGAAATGGTTTAGAAGAGACAAATATAGTCTAAATCGCCAAGCTGAGAGCATTGAATAATGAATTCTGGACATTTAATTTCTCAATTTAGATGGAGGAAAGCAAAATGAAATACAGAATAATAGGAAACACACACTACGAGAGAAAACGAGACTCATAACACCACCAATTAGAATCTTTTCATAAAAAGTCCAAAATTTGTCCTTGCATCCATGTATCCATTCCAGCCCCAGAGATTTACAAAGTTTTCCTGCATAGAGGGTAGGCTCCTCCTTTCTCCCCCCTTTTTTCTATACTCGTGAGGCCAAGCATATATAGAGGGATTTCGTGTGGAATTTAAAACGTTCTGACTTCCTCATAATTCTAAAAACAGATACAAGTTACAAAAAGGAATAACAATTGTATTATTTAAAGAGACCGTTAGTAAATAGTATGTCATATCAGGACTCCCTTTTCTTAAGCTGACATCTATCCAAGAATTTCTAAAATACACCAAAATTTTACCTAAGGATTCACCTCATCTTGGCGATTTCCTCCTCCAGGGTACTCCACCAATAGGGATTTTCCCTGACGCTTTCTATCATCTCGGTTTTGTCCTCAATCCTCCGCCTTTTTCTCCTCTTCTTCTTTTCGGCTGGGTGGCAGGTGTTATCCGCGTGTTCATTTATGACGAGATACCTTATAATGGGGTTTAATTTGACTCCTTAATCTGTTTTAGTTTCAAGTTCGGTATGAAATTTAGTCGCCAGTATCTACAAGACCCATCTTTCATCCTTACTTATTGACCTGCTTGGTACATTAGTTGAGAACCCAGTCGCGCTAGACATCGTTTGATGGGTATTATCCATACCTTTTGGACTTTGATGAGACCTTGATTTGGCCACCCTTTGAATTTATAGAATTTTAGGAACACAGGCCGAGCTTGTTTTTCTTATGCATAAGATGGCAATTTCCCAGAATAGGATAAAATGATCTCATATCTGAGATTTGATGGTTTTTTTTACTTTGATCACGAATTACTATCATAGTACGCTGGTGTGCCATGCTTCATAAATCCACTTCGAATGATGAGCCTTGAGTTAGTTATGTGACGACGTCCTTTTGGTACATCATTTGGGGAAGAACTTGGACCGGTGATGCGAGGTGATCTAACCAACTGCCATTCTTCCCGCGAGTTATTGATGTGACATTTTGACCCACATGACATCGGGGCCATAGGAAAAGTGGTTTTGGGCAATCCGATGTCTCCCCCGATGCATGTGTAAGAGCGCCACACGTTCCCCATCAAAACTAGAGTGGTTTTCCCCGGTCTACCTTTGCGATGTTAAGTTTCGTGCTATTTGTTGGTCTGATGTGGGCCTCGGCCGTGGATCTGAGATTCTTCAGGATCGACGGTTCACTGAGCTACTCCATTCCCACCTCCTCTATATTCTTTCATATGCCGCGGGATATAGCCAATCACCCTAAACTATCATGCCTCTACTGTGGTATAGCGTCTCCCTGAACCTCAGAAATTTTTAGATCCCGATATAAAAATTGTTAAGGTGATAACATAATACATATTGTTAAAATTCACATCAATTTGATCTATGAAACATCCCACTCTCTATATGATCATTGCCTTCATCACTTAGTTGATTCTTTGGCATTATGGAGGTCATTGATTCAAGGATTTGAAAATTTCCATCACTGTCATTAGATCATATTACTAAGTCATTGATACTATTATGAACATTATCAATCATCAAATCAATTTTGTTAATTCCATTAAATCTTCACACTATCATTATTAATTCATTCGTTGATCAACTAATATCAATATCATTAGGTTCATTTACAAGTCATTTTAACCATAATATCATCAATATCCACCTGTCATTATTAATTTATTCAACTCCAACATCATCAATTTATCATCAACATAGCTAATTCCATCATATCATTGTTGATCCACCTATGAAATTTATAACAACAAGCATAAATTCATGACATCGTCTATTAACATCATGTATTGACCATTATATTATCATTATTACTCTTCAATTTGCTCATCTACCTTATTCCAGGGATGATTTTAAGGATGGAAATTTATTTTAAAATGTAGAAACCTTGGCGAATCTTACTAATCCTTCATATGCCAACTATAAATGTTTGGCAATATTTTTGTAAAAATATTCAAATTTCTAAGTATTTTATATAGTTTTTATAAATTTTTGGCGATTTTTAAGGTAAAATAATTTTATTCTATAGAATTTTGGCGAATCATTTTTAAAATAGTGAATCACGTTTTTGGAAAAACCATAGAAAATTATCCCATGAGCAAAATTTAGCCCCTAAAATCATCCATGCCTTATTCTCTACTAATTGTCTAATTTTTTTTTTTATCTTTATAACTACCATGTTTACTTATTCTTTTAATTTTTCACATTTTTTTACAAATTCAATATTTTGAATCCCTCGTAAGTCTGCTCATTCTATCTCATCCATCATTGTTCCACCTCTTTCTACCAATTTAACAATTCAAATTCCTATTTAAATAGTGGTATAACAAGCAATTTTACAAATAATTGGAAATCTTCCTACATATGTAGTTGCAAACTTACAAACTTGCAAAACATGATGTGTTATGTATAATAGGTCAAGATGATAGATTTGTGATGGAGATAGGAGATATAAGTTTGAAAAATCTCAAGTAAAGTTGAAAAAGGCTATCAATTTTTTGTTTAATGCCCATGTTTGGACCATGGTTGTTCTATTACGAAAACATTATAAGATGATTTTCCCCTTCAATCCTTATTAGCTTCAAAATGATTAATCATTTGTAAATATGCCCCATCAAGTTCATAGGGCTACACACAAGATCTCTATAGATGCATAAGTCTATGGCTTGCTTTGCTAATCTATACAAAAAAATTTTCATTCATATCAATGGTTTTAAATGTTATACATCTTATCTAGCTCTATCCAAAAATAACTTATACTTTATATGCCCGGTTTTAATAGTTCATATAAATTATTTTAAAATCTTATACATTTTATCAAAGTCCATGACTAAATAATAGTATTATTAAACAAAATAATATATATTCTCAATTATATATTTATTATTATTATTTTGTTTGCTCAGAAACATTTAAGCCCTCAAAATCACTCCAACTATCCTACACCTAGGGGACTATATTTATTATTATTTAATTTATTTCTATAAATTCAATAATATCTAACTTACTAGATAATATTATTTCTTCCCACCATTGCTATATAATAAATATGTAATTTTATAAATATAATAAATATATGAAACACCCAATGCATTCATACTATATAATAATTCCATGCATTTATACAATATAATATTAATATATACAATATATACAATAGGAAATCCGCGCATACTATACAATGCAACACATCAACTATCTAATAATACAAAGTGTTCACACTATATAATAAATTATACTATATAAATATATGCAATAGTAACTCTTTCATGCTATATAATGTAATTCATTCATACTATATAGTAAATATACTCAACAAGAAACATTTTTGTTTTTTTAAGAGGTCACAACTTTAAATTCATAGGATATAGGGTATATATCTCACTAAATTTTAGTACTAAAATTACTATTACTATTACTATTATTATATATACCTCTATATACTTTACCATATTTTTCAAAATAAATTATTATTATTATGTATAATAAATATATACAACACTCAACTCATTCATATTATATAATAGATATATGCAACACACAACCCATTCATACTCTATAAAAGTGCAACTCATTCAACTATATAATAATACAATAAATTCATACTATACTTATTAATATAGGCAACATCCAAGCATCTATACTATATAATATAATAAGACTCATTCTTTTATTTATATAATAAAAGAATATATGACACTGTGTAATTTTAGAAGGTTTAAGCAATCATTATGACTAAATGAAAATCTACTTACTCAAACAAAAAAAAAATATTTCAATAATAGTTGTTTAAATAAAATATCACATAAATTTAAATATTTTGACATTACATCATTTATCGATTGTGTATACAATACAATTTGGTTATTAATTTAAATCCCTATCTCTTAGCTCTACATTAACTCAATTTATTTAGCAACTATAATTATCATTAATGAAATAATATAGATTACAGTTTCACCACAAATTTCTATTATTACTATTATTATTATTATTTATACCTCCATATACTTAACCATAACCTTCAAAATAAATTATTATTATTATTATTATGTATAATAAATCTATGCAACACACAACCCATTCATACTATATAATAAATATATGCAACACACAACTCATTCATACTCTATAAAAGTGCAACTCATTCAACTATATAATAATATAATAAATTCATACTATATTTATTAATATAGGCAACCTGCAAGCATCCATACTATATAATATAATAAGAATCATTCTTTTATTTATATAATAAAATAATATATGACACGATTTAATATAAATAAAAAAAATATATGACACTTTCTAATTTTAGAAGGTTTAAGCAATCATTATGATTAACTGAAAATCTACTTAAACAAAAAAAATATTTCAATCATAGTTATTTAAAGAAAATATCATATAAATTTAAATATTTTGACATTATATTAATTATTGATTGTGTATACATTACAATTTGGTTATTATTTTAAATCCATATCTCTTAACTCTACATTAATTCAATTTATTTAGCAACTATCATTATCATTAATGAAATAATATAGATTATAGTTTCACCACAAATTGCTATTATTATTATTATTATGTATACCTTTATATTATATATACCTTTATATATACTTGACCATAACTTTCAAAATAAATTATTATTATTATTATTATTATTATGTATAATAAATATATACAACATTCAACACATTCATACTATATAATAAATATATGCAACACACAACCCATTCATACTCTATAAAAGTGCAACTCATTCAATTATATAATAATACAATAAATTCATACTATATTTATTAATATAGGCAACATGCAAGCATCCATACTGTGTAATATAATAAGACTAGTTCTTTTATTTATATAATAAAAGAATATATGAGGCTGTTTAATATTAATAAAAGAATATATGACACGGTCTAATTTTAGAAGGTTTAAACAATCATTATGACTAATTAAAAATCTACTTACTCAAAAAAAATATTTCAATAACAGTTATTTAAATAAAATATCATATAAATTTAAATATTTTGACATTACATTACTATAATTTGGTTATTAGTTTAAATTCTTATCTCTTAATTTTACATTAATCCAATTTATTTAGCAACTATCATTATCAATAATGAAATAATATAGATTACAGTTTCACCACAAATTGCTATTATTATTATTATTATGTATAATAAATATATGCAACATTCAATACATTTATACTATATAATAAATATATGCAACACACAACCCATTCATACTCTATAAAAGTGTAACTCATTCAATTATATAATAATACAATAAATTCATACTATATTTATTAATATAGGCAACATGCCAGCATCCATACTGTATAATATAATAAGACTAGTTCTTTTATTTATATAATAAAAGAATATATGAAGCTGTCTAATATAAATAAAAGAATATATGACACGGTCTAATTTTAGAAAGGTTCAAGTAATCATTATCACTAATTAAAAATCTACTTACTCAAAAAAAATATTTCAATAACAGCTATTTAAATAAAATATCATAAAAATTTAAATATTTTGACATTACATCATTTATTGATTGTGCATACACTATAATTTGGTTATTAGTTTAAATCCTTATCAGTTAATTCTACATTAACCCAATTTATTTAGCAACTATCATTATCATTAATAAAATAATATAGATTACAGTTTTACCACAAATTGCTATTATTATTATTATTATTAATATGTATACTTCGAGATACTTGATCATAACCTTCAAAATAAATTATTATTATGTATAATAAATATATGCAACATTCAACACATTCATACTATATAATAAATATATGCAACACACAAACCATTCATACTCTATAAAAGTGAAATCCATTCAACTATATAATAATACAATAAATTCATACTATATTTATTAATATAGGCCACATGCAAACATCCATACTATATAATATAATAAGACTCATTCTTTTATTTATATAATAAAATAATATATGATACCTTCTAATTTTAGAAGGTTTAAGCAATCATTATGACTAACTGAAAATCTACTTACTCAAACAAAAAGAAATATTTCAATAATAGTTATTTAAATAAAATATCATATAAATTTAAATATTTTGACATTACATCATTTATTGATTGACGTTGAGAAAGCCGAAAGGTCAGCTAAGAACGCGTGTCATAAAACGTCTATGGTAATTTTTTAATGTGATTAGGTAAATGTTAAAAAGTAAACATGTTAACTGATGTCTTGATAAATGCAAGAAAGTTATGAGCAATAAATCTGACCCATTGATTTTGGAGGACGACTAAGAATATGCCAGCATCTTCAATGCATAACCATCAGATTAGGGTTTAAGGTTAAATAAAGTTAAAAAATCATTAATTGTACCCATTATCAATAGGTGTACTTCTTTTGACTTAACTACACTTTGGTTATTAATTTAAATTCTTATCTCTTAACTCTACATTAACCCAATTTATTTAACAACTATCATTATTATTAATGAAATAATATAGATTACAGTTTTATTATTATAATATTTTTCTTAAAGGGACCATTGTAAATTTAGTTCTCCATTACATTATAAATTGGAAGCACTCTCCATTGAATTGCATTGCAGAGAGAAAAGAACCACTGTAGATCTATATCTCCAACGAGCCTTTGCATCAGTGGAATATATAGTACAGTTACTCTTTGC
>JASDQU010737714.1:63707-75790 GCA_032191745.1 Picea mariana | reverse complement strand
GGTCAATCCTGCTCTTGGTACTCCATGTCTAGGACCTGTGGGCCTTGAGACATGATCTCCTAGTTATCCCTAGAAAATGGGGAGAACATCTGGCTCCAACTCGGGGACATGTGCTCACCGTAGAGCGCATGAGAACTTCAACATCTCTGGCATAAACCTGTAGACCTGCTCACACTTGAAAAGAAACATCAACAACAAAAGGTGGGGTGGTATTCCCACCCCGCAAAATATAACATGTATACATATGGAATAAAAAAAATCAAGATGCATATAAGGAAACAAACAAGCAATGAAGATGGTATAATACACGAAAATGCCTACCTATTCATACTTACCTGTACCGACATGTCCCACCACCTTGGTGGGGTTGGAGGAGGCGTCCTCTGATGGGTAATGGGCACCTTCTTCCTTCCAAGGTGGACAAGTAATATGATTTATCCACTGATTCCATTCCGACCTTGAAAGTTCCAAGCCATGATTGTGTACTTCCCTTTACATTAGTAGGCTCTCCTTTCTGAGTATCCCACATCCATACCAACTCCCCCTCCTTGTATTTTTGGATCTTGTGTTTGTTAGTTCCTTGAACAACCCTGGTGTATTGTACTGAGGGAGGTGGGTGGGCTTCTGGAGTAAAGGCCTCCTGTTGGGATGGATGTATCTGCACTTTTTCTTCATCCTTTGGTATTTTTAGTATCTTCACCATCCCTACCTCTTTGTTCTAAAACTGATCTAGGAGTTGTTGATATTCCTCTTTCTTGGGCCACTCAATCTGGTCAAAGTCTTCTTCTGTGGAAAATGGAATATCTTCTGGAGAATACTCTTGAAGAGTTTGTATCACATCTTTCTGCGCTTCATTTACAAAAGGAACAACCTCTTGTACATGGGTTCCAGTTATCGGCACATTGAGTAATCGTCCTGTTGTTCCATCTTTCAAAGGCAACCGCAAAAAGGTGAGATCCATCTCAAGGGACCCACCTATCATTGCACCAAACTTCCTAGACAACAACATTCCCCATACATCCAGGACATCAACAACTATAATGTCTATGTGAACTATCTTCTCGAGGAATTATTTCAACTATACTTCAACGTTTTCAACAACACCATGTGTGGGTATTGCTTTGGATTCAAATCCACACACGTTTCTGTAAGGCCTGGTTACCTTCAGGCCCATCTGCTGCATGACTTTAAGAGACATCATGTTTGCACCAGCACCTATATCCAGCATGCAATTGTTGAGGTATTTGTTGTTCATCATGAGGGTCATGAAGAAAGGTGGATTTTCACCATACTGGATCCTGAAGTGGTCATCTTGTAGCATAATCGAGGGGTCCATAGGCTCAGCCGTTCCCGAAAAGAAGGTGTTGAAGCGTTCTTTAATAGAAGGGATCTTGACTACTTCTTTTAAGGGAACATTTACATGCATCTTCGACAAAGCTCCTTCAAAATCAAAATCAAGGGTAATCTTATCAGCTTTGGGTGTTTTGGGAGGAAGAACCTCAGGAGATTTCAACTGATCATTTGTAGGTTGCTTTGGGTTCTTTCTCCGGTATACTTGGACTTCTTGATTTTTTATCTTTTCTCGTGATTCTTGGTCCAAGTTGTTAATTATTGCTAATCTTGTTGCTCTGGCTGCTTCTTTCAGGGCTTATTGATGTTCTGCATCAGTGATGTTTATCTGAGGGAAACTTGAAAAGCAGTCAAAGTTGTTGGCTTGTTGTTGGCTGGCATTATAAGGACACTCATTCTCCCAATGTGATTCACTGCATTCTAGGCACCAAGGGTTTTCATCAACTACATTTGTAGGGGCCAAAGTATTTGGGACTTCATTTTCATTCTTCGGCTTGTAAGTTTGATTCCCTTTTTGGAATGGTCCTTTGAATGGAGGTCTAGGTGCCTGGGTCTGGGATTGTTCAAGTCTTACGATATGGTTCATCATTTCTTCTTGATTCTTCATGATGCTATCCATTGAAGCTTGTATCTTACTAATACTGGTGCAGAGATCTGAAGTAGGCTCAACATTGTGTACCACTTTCTACTTGTTGTCTATTTTCCCCCTAGGTTTGGCAAAGGGCTCAATCTTGGATGAAAGGAGATTTCCTTCAATCTTGGTTGCAAGCTCTTGGGCTTCTTGAATGGAGTGAGGGTCTTTGTCCCTAAGAAGGTACCCTAATTGGCCACTGAAAGATCTAGTATAAATGTGAACAAGGTAATCATCTTTCGCATGGTGGCTTGGGGGGATTCGTTGGAGTAATGATTCGAATCTGGTATGAAATTCCTGAATGGATTCATTTTCACACCTAGCGAGGCCATTCAGTCGGGTGAGAAACATGTTCAGTTCTTCTTTGATACTCCACCTCCTGAGGAATATTTGCTCAAGTCTATCCATGGTTTTGATGCTTCCATAAGGCAAGCCAAGATACCAACGTCTTGCAGCATCATAAAGGGTAGCAGAGAATAACTTCATGACCAAATCCTTAGCATCATCGCTAATGGGGTGAAGCTGGAAAAATGCCCAGAAGTTGCTCATATGCTCTTAGGCACTAGTAGCATTAGTGTCGGTAAACTTAGGCAACCACTTCTCATATTTGGGTGGCATTTGCCTAGGGTAGCCAAGTATGGATGACATGCATAATGGCTTGAACAAAGTGGATGACCATTGTCTCTGATTGTTGACTGGGTTTGTAGTGTCAGTTTGAGAAGTATACATGTTTAAAGGAAGTCTCTTTCCAAAGAGTGACTCGAAAATAGGAGAATTAGCAGGAGGCTTCCTTCTGAAAGCTAGAGGAGGGTTATTGAACCTCCTTTTCGTTTGTGGAGTCACCAGATAGTTTTCCTGAAGCTATCAAGGAATAGGGGGATAAAGTCTTAGTGGAGTCACCAGGTAAGCTTGTAAGAGAAAGGTCTTTGAGGCAAGTCTTACCAAAGGTTTTGTCGTTGAGGAAGATTGACTAAGTGTTCCTTGACAACGGTGCCAAAATATTATCGCGCAGTTTGTATTTTAGGTTACAAGGCTAAAGGATAAAGGTCAAACTGGTGTAACATGAACCTCCCTACCCAATGTCACCTCGATGGGGGGCTCTTTCTATTTAGGGAGGTTAGCCCAGGGGAGATGTCCCTAGTAACCTGGGGTTTGAAGAGGCAAAGAGTAAAAAGGTCAAATGTTAAGGTTATCCCTCCTCGCAGGTTACCACCAGTATCAGATAATCTGACTAATCAACCAATAAAGAAGTGAATTCCATGTTGAGAACACCTGCTTGGAATAAGACAATAAAAACACTATATGTGTATTTGCAGGTTATAAATGCAAAGGGTTAGTACTTCTTAATTATCTGATTTCATTCAATAAGCAAAGTAACAGATAAGATGAATTCAATGTTTTACTAATTAGCCAATGAAAAATCACCAATTCATCAATATCTATCATAGAATGAGCAAGCCAACAATAATATCAATCAAACATAGCTCAATAAAGGCCTGACATCATCACTAATTACTTAGTTAGAAGGGTTGTTGCGTCGGTATGACATCAGCTCCAGTTAGTGGCATTAGGGTTAGTTAGGGTTTCAAAAATTAAAGTTTTAAAAGATGAATTTGAACACTTCAAGCTCAACGTTGGAAAGAATACCAGTGCCTTAGGGTAAATGGAGTCAAAGTAAGGGAAAAAGATCTCAGGAGGATTAAAATTTAAAGACTGGAGGGTAGGGTTCTATGGTGTTGCAATGGCAGGGCCCTAGAATCAAAACCCTAAGGGAAGGAGGCTCATTCCGGTGTTTCTTAAGCAAGGCCTCATGCTCCTTCCTCTTTCTTTAAACACACTTGGAAAAACAGCTAGCTTCAAAGTACAAATCTAAGGGAGAAAAGTGTTGTAGGAGCAAGGCTTTTCAAACCCTAGAAGGTTAAAAACCTAGGTGTAGATTTAACTAGGCCTAGGACGTCTCCTCTCTTCAACCTATAACTTTAATGGTAACTCAGAAAAAGGGAGATAAGTGTAGCAACGACTAGGCTATAACATCCTTTATCAATGGCTAAAATTATTTCTCAAGCATGGGGACATATAGCAATGACCTTCTAGTGTGCTTGCTACCTAGGGTTTCAAGATTTAGCAATACAATAACAATATAATAACAAATGTAAGCAATTAAGCCTACAACCATTCACCTAAGAAGTTTTGCATGAAAAATTCACTTACATATCATGAAGAATGCATAATCAAACACTAATTGTAAACCTTCCATGAGAGAAACACCATAAATGCCAAGAGAAATCCTCCAATAAGAGTTGCGCCTCACTTCCAACACCAAAAATACCAAGCAAAAGGCTAAAAGATAGTCTCTCACAAGAGAGTGAGTATGTTATCTTCAAAATGAGGAGAAACGTCCTCTATTTATACCAATCCATGACCTTTGAATTAAAATTTAGGTCATTAAAATAGCCCACAAGGATGACTATAAAATTTACATTGTTTTTACATTAACTGCTAGAAAATGACATAATATGAGCAAAAAGAGGGATGTCAAGCCCTTCTGAGGGACACATTGGCCCTTTTTGGGCATATCTAGCATCCAAAGGCCAGATGTTGTCCCTTCTAGCTCTTATCCAAGATACCACACGTGCCAAACAGCCTCATCACACTACCACACGCTCAGAATAACGTTCTGCTTTCCTAGGTGACGTCCTGTCCATCAAAGGAAAATGTTCCATCTGTAGTGGGTGATTCCCCTTAGGCCGGTCTCTGCCAAAGTGTCATGGTGGAATGTCCTTCTATCTTCTCATGCAAAGGCTCATCATAACGTTGTCTTGTCTCTGCCATCCCAACAACCATCTGATAGGCTCTTCAGCCCCATGGAGGTCCGAGCTAATCATATCCCCATGTGTACTGGTCCACTAGTACCTGTCTGCCGGGTATGGTCCTGCACATCAAAACTTCGCCCTCCATGGGCTCATCATTCCTCGGAATCATAGCAATGTCAATCATATTTCATCATTAAATTTATCAAATACATGCACAAAACCCCTAGAATATCCTTTAAGAGCTCAAAGACATTACACTGATCTACTATACAAAGTTGAAGAAACAAACAGAATAACCTATTGGGCCAGTATCCATAAGAAAAGGAAAGTTTCCATAGAAGATCATTCAAGCCATGTACATGAAGTGATATGGTCTAAGGAGTGTCCAGTTATAGTGAAGACCAGGGGTAAGTATTGTACATGGGTGCTTTTGTAGGAGGTGAGTTGTACCCGTCACGGATGCACTTTTTCCAAGCCCCTTTATTGCCTTTATTCTTTATTTATTGCTTTTTCTTTCTTTTTACTTCAAGGTCTGACCAGAGGACACTGCCTTAGCATGGTGACCAGAGATGATAGTGTTACCCACTGGTATTTTCACAGAAATGATAAGGCTTTCTCGTGATGAGACCCCCTTTTCCTTGTCCATGCAATCAAAGGTCATTGCCCTGGTGTGGTGACCATATAATGGCAATTTCATACTGCTAGATACCTATGAACATAATGGGTTGGCTCGTGATGAGACCTCCATCCTCTTGGTTAGGTCTTGTTTTTTGTTATTTTCTTCGGGTCCCTTTTGTTTCTTATTGAGAGGCCTTTTATTTCCTTCTCGGGGATCCCTGGGTGAAGCATCTCTAGGTTTTATTTCCTATGGCTTTTATCTTTTACCAGTTGCTTTTACCCCCTGGACCTTTAGCCCCTTCTTCTCACAGGACAAAGTGTAACCCTCAAAGGTCATCCTAATGGCCGAACTAGGGGAATGTGATGGATGTATGGGAGATAAGATGTAAATTGATAGTATGGTGGGAGCGGATGATGGCTCTTCAAATCCCCCCTAGTGGCTAACCAAAACCCATGGATATCATCTTGCTAGGGCATCCCGTTAACCCCCCCAACAATGGTCAAGTGGGTTAGTGTAAGATCCAAGTAGTCATCAGAAATGTAAGGAACCTGATGCATATATAAGAAAGTTATAATGATCAAACATGACACATACCATGATACCTGGACCAATTACCTCATGGAGAAAGAGTCTTCTCTGGTGCAAGTCCAAGCTGATGGTGATGGAAGCTGTTGCTGCTGACAGGACAAATCTGGTGAAGAAGAAGAAGGATGGGCCCTCCAGAGCCATGCTCAGGTCAATCCTACTCTCGGTACTCCATATCTAGGACCTGTGGGCCTCGAGACATGATCTCCTAGTTATCCCTAGAAAATAGGGATAACAATGCCCACTATATATAGAGAGAGAGAGTTTCCAAGTAATCTAATACTACAACGAAAGTATGGAAACAAGGAACAATTGTTTCATCCAAGGGTTACTTGGCTCCTCGATCCCATCAATTGTATTGTCGAAGGTGTACGTAGTACTAAAGTGAGTATGCCATGTGAAGTGATGAAGGTGGATTATTTGGGTTGGTTAAAATCCTGGAGCGATAACCCATGTTGTTGGGTAGACAATTTTGGGGATGTTACTGTGAAAATATATGAGGAACAAGGAAAAGGTGCAATAAGGGTGAAGGTAGGAAAATAATAAGAAAACAAAGAGAATCAAGAAGACGAAGAAGATCAAGAAAGAAGAGAGGAGAAAGAGGAGAAGACTCAGAAAAGAAAGAATGTCAGTCCAACATGAGTTGTATCCAGCTCATAATGAGTTGTCACCAGCTGAGCATGAGTTGTATCCAACTCACAATGAGGTGGTTAAAGGCTTTAATCATAGAGAGAGAATGAGTTTCAGAGAAAAAGAGCATGATAAAGAAGTTATAGATGTAACTAGGATTGAACGATAAGAATACATTTTAGCACTGAGAGCAACCAACACTTAAATATAATAAAGAAGCTAATATTTTGTGGACGTAGCCCCAAGGGGCGTTGGATGTTAATTCATGTCTGCAATGTGAATGTATGTTTATATTTAATCTTTAGCGATTTAATATCATGAATATGGGTGTATGCGCATATATAATTAAGTAACGATTTAATAAGGATTTAGTGCGAAAGGGGATCTTGTAGCAAAGCGGGTTTCCAATGTTTCCCTCACCACTGTAGAGTATTGGTTTCTGCAGTTCCCATAAATATACCTCAGGTAAGACTTCACTTGCATGTAGGTGATTCTGAAAGGGTCGATGTCTGTAGGGTTTTGTTGGTCTAAGTAATTTGAACCGAGGGTCTTGAACCTACCTGTGAGCATGCCAACAAATGGTTTTGTTGTTGGGAATTGAAATATGGAAGTGCGGGAATGTTTTGGAGGCCAACGAGGAAGGAGATAGCCGAATGGCTGGAGAAAAAGGAACAAGAATTTGTGAGGAAGGAGAATAAAAACCCTTGGCTAAAGAAGAGACAATGGATACAAAGGTATGTGTACACATACTTGCATGAGGTCTTTTTCGGTGAATTCCCTAATATCTTTGTAGAATGGATGGAAATACTGGTAGACATAGACCAACCACACCAAGGAACTGAACTCCAAAACTAGTGGGACAAGTGAATTCAGTAGACAACAAGACTTTTCGTGCAATTGACTTTTGGCTCGACAGTTTATTAGGAGGATACATAATAGAAATTTCCATAGACTGTACCTAGTTTTATAGTGTTGTAGAAAGAGACTTCTTCAAAGGTCTGTGAGGAAGATTCATAAAGTTGTTAGCTACATGGATAAAAATGTTTCTATGTGACAAGGAAGTGATAACGATGGATCTAGATAGCTAAATAAATTTGCACACATAAAGGGACTGGGGTTGTTGATAGAGAGATGATCCGACAACAGGATAAATGGAAAAAGGAAGAGAATACTGAGAATGCAAGAGAAAGAGGAAGGGATATCAGAAGGAGAAGATGAATTTGGATTTCTATGCAATGGTAGAAGGTACAAGAAGTTGAGAACTATGGCTGGGAAGAGAGAGAAGTGCAACGAGTACCAGGAACATCACATAGATATCTGTATCATAGAAGTAAAACAAATAGAGGGAGAAGAAGAAGCTAACCAGTTCAATCCAGTTATAGAAAAACCAATAATTCCTTCCCAAGTTGAGTCTTTGTTTGAAACCACAACCTCGTGTGTGTTACTTGAATCAAAGACAATGTTCGAAGACCTCTCTAGAGCACTTGTAATCAACATTTAGGAAGTCAGATGATTCAAATTTTATGAGCAGAAAAAAATGAATATAGATTATTATCAAAATATGCTTAACACAGAATAATAGATATACAGTAAAATTGGTTTCTATTCAATAAGGAAATAAGTTGAAACTGTAAAATGAAGTGGAAAACAAGCTTGCTAGAATGGTGGCGGCTTATCTCTGAGAAGAGATGTGACAGTTACGATGATTCTCTAGAAGATGATTTAAATGAGGCTCTCAAGGCCTTTTTACAATAAACACGAATTTCAAAAACCCTAGACATCCAAAAACCTAACCCTAGGAGATGAAGCGCCAAAAGTCATGTGGGCCCTATTTGGGTAAGTTAGTACATCAATTTCCCGAGGTCATAACTTTTTCATATGATATTTGTTTTAGGTGCAGGATAACCTATTGGAAATTTATATCTGAGGAATAAACATGTTTCATGTGGCAAGCTCCACATATGTTGACTATGACGATCCCTAAAAGCGTTGTTTAGGGCCTCAAAACAGCTCTAGAAGTTAGGGACACGAAAACTAGGAAAAAACTATCGAATTTGAAAACTGCCAAAATGAGGCACTTGGAATAGGTGGGAGGCTACTCACATCCATTTCAATCAATACTCCCCCCTTAAGAAGCAATTGTATCCATTTCTTTGAGTTCCCCCATTAGATGAGGAAATAAGCTGAAACTATAAAATGCAGCGAAAAACAAGCTTGCTAGAATGGTGGCAACTTATCTCTGAGAAGAGATGTGACGGTTGCACTAATTCTCCAGAAGATGATTACAATGAGGCTCTCAAGGCCTTTTTACAATAAACAGGAATTTCAAAAACCTTAGACATCAAAAAACCTAACCCTAGGAGATGAAGTGTCAAAAGTCATGTGGGCCCTATTTGGGTAAGTTAGTACATCAACTTCCTGGGGTCATAAATTTTGCATATGATCTTTGTTTTAGACATAGGATAGCCCATTGGAAAGGTCTATCTGAGGAATAAAAATGTTTCATGTGATGATCCCTACACATGTTGACTATGGAAAGCCCTAAAAACATTGTTTATGGCCTCAAAATGGATCCGGAAGTCAGGGACCCGAAAACTAGGAAAAAATTGTTGAACTGGAAAACTGCCAAAATGAGCCAGTTGGAATAGGTGGGGAGCCACTAACATCCATCTAGATCATAAGAGTAGTGGTAAACATAGTATTATTAGTAGTACAATTAATCATAATCAACCAGTATCACTAGGAAGGGGTACTACACACAACAACATGACAGGGGCAGATAACACAGTAACATTACCATAGTTCAAAGGAATTGGATCTGAATACCCAGAACAACATTTGTTCGTATGTGAAACCATTTTGACTACAAATAATGTCCAATGTGATGATGTAAATATCATGCATATGGAAACAATCTTTAGAGGATGCATGTTACTTTTGTACATGAAGCTCCAGAGTACCACACCAATAGGCCAAACAAGGACATTAGCATAGATCACACAAGCATTATTAAAAGAATTCAAGAAACCAAAGTCTAATTCATTGTACATTACCAAGCTCAAGGAGATCAATTAAGTACATAATGAGTCAATATGGGAGTTCAATCACAGATTAACATATGTGATGGGTAGATTATCTTTCCAAATACCTGATCAACCATATAGAGAGTGGTTCATTGCATGATTTCTACCTCACATCCATAGTACTTTAATACAACAAAAGGTTACAACGCAGTCGGAGGCATTGGAGATTGCTATGAACTTGGAAGCCTCTCTAGTCAGAGAAAAAAATGGAATGTCGCATATACAGAACCAACTGGCTACACTAACAATTCACTTGACATAAATCACGAAGGGGAAAAATAAACAGGAACAAGTCTGGTGCACCAAATGTAGGACTGAAGGTCACCATAAAAATGAATTTTCATCCTTTGCGCAATACTTAACAAATGGACCACCAAATCTTACTAGGAGGAGGATACTACGAGATATGTAATAAATGGGGACATAACCCCCATGAGTGCCAGTTACTACAAAAGTATCAGAGTACCCCAAAAATTTTATTCTGTATATTTTGGAACTCAATGGGACATGAAGATAAGGATTGTCATGCATTCAATCTGATGAGGGAGAACACATAAGATATGTATAGAATTCATGAGGACAATGTTGCGATAGAAGGAGGAGGAAAATTTAATAATCAAAGAAGATTTAATCAAGGAAAACAAGGAGGATTCGATAAGGGTTCAGGTAGATCAAACTTCAGGAGAGGAGGAAGAGGCCACATAATATGATACAATTGTAACCAACCAAGACACCTAGCACATGATTTCCAAAATCCCTGCATAACATGCACTTCCTGTTATGCATTAAAACATGTGATAGAATACTATCCACAATTACTGGCAAAGTGATAGGACAAAGGGAATCAAAACCAGAACCCAAACATTCAAAATATATCTGTCGAGATATGGTACAAAGTACCCAAACTAGAAGTAGTTACGTGTGGAGGAACCAAAACAGGGACATATGCAACCAATAAAAATAAACAGATTGAGAAATGGGTAAAGAAATCAGCAGTACCCATCCCAACATTCGATCCATGAGACAAAAAAGAGACCTATAAAAGGAACATGGAGGAACTATTACGACAAGAGTGGTCAATATCAACATATTCTATGCCAAAACCTCCCACTGATGAGCAAGCTAGGACCAATGGATCTCTGGAGAAGGTAAGTACCTTAGGAAATTTTTTGAAGAGTTTCCTAGAGTTGGTCGAAGATTAAAATGCATTGCATACATTATGATCTATGATCGATCACCGTGCACAAGGAAAGACAGCCCCTACTAAAAATAAAGTAGTGAACCAACTATTGCGCAAGAAAAGAACCAATTGATATTTCGGGATTAGTGCGTAGATTGCAGAATACGACATAGACAATGTGATATTATACTTGGGATCTGATGTGAATGTATCCAAGTTAGTTTGGTCACCCATTCAATTGAGATTAGAAAACTAGTACAAAATAGTACCTATTGGCCAACTAACAGGAATACCTATGAATATAGATGGAGTGCACAATGTCACATACTTTGAAGTTATCAAGATTGTGGATGACAACCAACTATACCTAGTGTTAATGGGACTAGAATGGGACTTTGATAACCAAGCCATTATCAATATGAAAAGGAGAGAGATCAATTTTGTAGGAGAGATGAAAGTTACTGCACCATCAGATCCAAAAGAAGGAAGGAGGTACATCAAACCAATGAAGGGATATGAAAGTGACAACCTATATACCATGACTGCAAGTAATGGATGACTATGTTAACCCCAATGTAGATGGTGCATTGAGTTGGAGAAGCATCAGTTCATATACATCAGACTCAGAAGCATGCCTGGAAAATTGGCAGTAGAGGATGCATGAAGTCTCAACACGACGATGTGCACACATGACCAAATAAGTACACTTGATTGGAATAGAACTATGCAACCCACCTAAGTATGACTCGTTGATAGATATAGCAACATTTTTATAGACATTCGAAGCACATTTACTAGAACAACAGAGGCTACTAGCACTCAACATTTTATTGAAGGACACTCTGTCCATATGGTGGGTGACACACAAAGAAAACATAGAATACTAGAAATAATGTAGGAGACTGATACAAGTGAGGCTCAATAATCATGTGGCTGGCATGAGGCAGAAATAGATTGGGTAAGGAAACCCGACAGAGCACATTGTGCAGTGTGAAAAATCATGGAGTTCAATACTAAGGAAAGAATGGACACACAGGTTCATACATACCCTTGACACCATCCCAAAGAATGTTGGATTACTGAGAGGGGGGGTGAATCAGTAATAGCGTAATTATAATCCTTTTTCTTCAAATGCTATATCAATGTAGAATTATTATCCAATAATGAGAAGTAAGAAATAAACAATCACACA